>JAAGNO010008409.1:121031-141560 GCA_033439905.1 Ceryle rudis | reverse complement strand
TCCTTCCTTCCTTCCTTCCTTCCTTCCTTCCTTCCTTCCTTCCTTCCTTCCTTCCTTCCTTCCTTCCTTCCTTCCGCTCCTTCCTCTCCTTCCTTCCTTCCCTCTCCTTCCTTCCCTCTCCTTCCTTCCTCTCCTTCCTTCCTTCCTTCTCCTGCCACAGTCTAACAAACTAGTTGTGTTTATCAATCAAGGACTGTGCAGGTTTTGAGTCACTCGTCTCAGGTGTTCAGAGGAAAAATGTATCTCCATTCCCCAATGTACAATGAAGTTGTGTGGGAAGATGAGAGGATGTCCTCCTAGACTGCAGAACTCTGCAGCTTTCTAACCTAATGGCTATAAACAAGCTGAGGGTTTGGTTGGTTGTTTGTTTTTTTGTTTGGTTGGTTTTGTTTGTTTGTTTGTGTTTGGTTTTTTGGGGGGGTTTTGTGGGGGTTTTTTGGTTGGTTGGATTTTTTTGTTGTTTTTTGGGGGGAGGGTAAGGATTGGAGATATTATCAGGGAAAACCATTACATGTACAGAACCTCCAAATATGGGAAGTCCCATTGTTTCAATGAAAATGCAAAGACATGTTTATGCACCCTGACATGGTGAGACCTTTGTGAAAGTTATGCAAGTTTTTTAAGCTCTCCGAGAGCTTTGTGTGGTGACACTATGTAAGTGCAGGCCACAGGAGACATCTTACCTCTACTGAAGTCAATGACAGTTTCCCCTAGAGAGTAATAGGTGTCAGGATGTCTTGAGCCAGGATATACAGACACTGGGCTTCTAAAATATGGTTTAGCCTCTCAGAAGCGAGGAAAGAGTTCGATTATTCAGGTTCAGCTCAGGCATCAGTTTATTCTTATTTTAACAGATTCTGGTTCAGTCCCCATTCAACCCACCAATCAAGAGAGATGGAACTTAAAATGGAAATACTAGAGGTCTTGCACTATTTTTAAATTTCATGAGTTACAAGACTTCTGCAACTTAAAAATGTATTTGAGAAATTCACAGATGAATTGAGGAGCCTGATACAACATATTTTTTATTTGCTCAGTTGTTTGAGACTTCAGAAAGACTGGTAACACTAGATGCTAGCAACATGTAGCTACATAGCTGGACTAGACAGAACAGTTTTTGCTACTTGATGCAGCCAAGTCACATCATTTCAGTGATGGCCCCAGAGTTAGGAAGGTGTGTTGTCCATCTGCAATGCATCATTCCTGCACCCAGATCTATGTAGAGTTCATGAAACCTTAAAATTGGAAGAAAGAAAATCCAGCTCTTCATCTGTACTTTCAAGGTCAGGTAAGTTTAACACTGATTCTGTGATGTTATTATTTTTCTTTTCTCAGCAAAGGATATCTCTCTTCATTTATGTGCATGTTAGACAAAACCATGCTACCACTGCACAAATTTGAGAGTAGGACTACTACCTTTGAGCACTATACACATCTGATCAAATGCATATTTTCATGTAGTGTTTGCTTTTCATCTTTTTTCAATGACATTTATAAAGCTCTAAGAGAAGAAACAACCCAATGGTTACAGCTGACCTTTTAATAAAATACTGTGAGGTTCCCCATAACACTACTCACATTGGAGAGTCTTCATTGTTGTCTTAGCAGGCTACAGCACTCACATAATTCCTTCAATGGTATCCCATGTTCATTTCTGATTCAGGATAAACACTTCAGGTCATTTCATACGGCAGTCAGGTGTTTTATATGGTGGCAGAAAGAGCTCAAAGAGTTGTTTAAAGATACTTTAATTTGAATGTCATTTGCTTGGGCAAACTAAGAGGGCTTTTAGCTTGCTTCTCTGAAAAAAAACCCAAAAACCAAAAAAACCCCAACCCAAATCACACTATTTTTTCAATTCCCCGTAGCTTTTGAGTTCACTGGCAACTTGCAATCACATGTGGCAGAGCAAGATGGAAAGTTCCAATAACTTCATGAACATCAGCTGTAGAAAGCACTTGTGTCACTACAGAGGGTCCACAAAGGGGAATGTTTTGGTTTCTTTTTTCCTGCTGGAATGATTTTCCTTTTTCCTGGGCACATACAGAAGACCAACAAAATGCATGCTACAGCCACCAAAATGAATAAACAATCTATTTCATGTGGTTGCTTCTGCCCAGCGTAAGGTGCACAAAGACAGAAGGGAATGTAGGATACCACTGTAGTGAATCTCAGAATGAGTTTTTAAATACATTCATATCATGCCTTAAGAATTATATAATTATATATATTAATGACTGTTATCACCATTATTATACATCTTAAGCCTTAGTAATTTCAGCATTTAGTCAAAGTTTCAAGACCTAACAGTATAGGGTCAGTTATTTTGCAGGATGTTAATTTGTAAACACTTAGAGTGAGTGAAGCTCAGAGAGGACACAGGAGATAATTTGCTGCCCTTTTTGAAGTAGTGTCATGAAATGCAAGGTCCGTGTTGCAGTAGCCTTCTTGGATATGGATTTAACTGAGAATGTGTTGTTGAAGGCAGAAGTTACTTAGGATTTGAAAGACAGACAAATGCAGTAGATTTCCCAGGTTGATGTAATTGACCAAGGGTTCACACTGTCAGAGTGCTGCTCTGGTTCCCTCATTAAAACCACTGAATTGGTTTCTTTACTTCACCACTGTCACCTCAAAGAACATTCCCAAGGAATTCCATTCTTTCCCTGACTGCAGCTCAACTGTTGCTGTAACACAGACGGCAGATATTTTATGAATTAAACAGAGGCAGGAGAGATGTCTGCTTACATTTTCACAGGATTGAATTAAGGATGGCAATGTGTTATTTGAAAACTAACAGTAAGAACTCTGAGATTCTGCACAGTGGTCTTGATCTGTGCCTGGCCCTTCCACTTTAAAAGCCAATGTCATACACAAGATTTCTCCTACCTCTGTATGTCCAAGGAATTGGATTGAATGAAAAATGCCCTCCCCACTGACCCCAAAATGGCAGATGGTGGCCATGTGCTTTTGTACAATCACCCCAATTCCATTTATCACTCCTCCAGTCAAAAGCTGCATTGGCCCTACTGGGACAATGACACCACATTCAAACTTGTAACTCTTGACATCTTGCACTATACTCATCTGAAAACAATACTGGACAAAAGCTTTGCATCTTTTTGTTTGCTTTTTACAAGCCATATTGCCCATTAAAATTTCCACACAATCAATTTACTAAGCAAGTTTAAGCAAAGGAGTGCTTTCATTAACATCTGAGTATCTGCCTGTTCACCAGTTACACTCCTGAAAGTCATGATCTATTACCTCATCCATATTACTATAATAATTAGCCTTCCTTCTTACAGACACACACAGCATTGCTATAGCATGTATACACCTCAAGCAAAGTTCCAGGAAAGTAAAAATGAGTCAAATATATCCAAAGCTACTGCACAGACAAGAACATTATCATCATTTGACCTCTGTATTAGATAATGCACTTTTATCAGTAAAGAATTCAACACTGCCTTTACTTCAAAGTTATTTGACATTTACAACATGATCCTAAGGAAGAATCCAGATTTATTTACTTATTTATAAAAATATCTGCTTTTATATGAGTTTAATTTTCTCTTTGTTTTCTTCAGTGTGTTCCAACAGCTCTGTATCAGAAAACAGAAATTGAAGGGACATCCTGAAGAGTCATTGTATCCTGTCCCCTCTTACAGGCACAGCATCATACTATTCCTTTCACAAAACATTATCCAGCTCTGGTTTATATATGTTGGGTTTTTTCCCCCCACTACCATCAGAAAGTCAGTCCAGACCCTCATAGTCCTAATGGCTGGGAATCCTATTTACATGTAAAGTTTATTCATGGCTTTTTAATATCCATTTGTTTATGTGCCACTGTTGTCACTTCACTCAGATTTGTCCTTCTGACTGGGAAATTAGCACTCAAATATTTACAGCCGTCATGTTTTTATTTCATTTGGCTAACCAAACCAGGCTCTTTTAATGTCCTCTACATAGACTTTAGGCTCTCTGTTCCCCTTATCACCCCTCTGTGACTGTCCCAGTCTGATTTTGTCTTTCAAGAGGAAAGACTGGAAGTTTACACATTTTTCCAGATAAGGTCTTACAGCATCATATTCCATGACTGAAGCCCATTCCCTGTCTTTCTTGAAAAGCTGTCTATGAAACTAGATTAATTACCTCAGCTGCTTTTTTCCCCAGCTAACTTCACCTCTTCAAATCACCATAGGGTGATCAAACAATCTAGATTTTACACATGATCCCAGCTTTACAGATGTCATTATCAAACCCCTGCTGAACTTCCAATAGCGAAACAACTTCTGAATGTTGTTGAATGTTCTGAATCTTGATCAGTGGCTTCAGCTTCTTCCCACCACCCAGACCATGACACAGAAGGAACACAACTTCTGTAATCATGCACAAAATCCTGGAAAGCTCAGAACAAAAAAAATCTTTCACCCTTGCATCCTATTCACCTCCCTCAGCTCTTTCACATTTGAAAGACTGCTCTTCACATCTATTCACCTTCAGCTGGGGGAAGAAAAAACAACACCACACAGCAGAAATCAGATGAAAGTTTCAGTCAGGAGACACTGGTAAGTGTTTGAGCTTGTGCTTCTTCTCCACAGGAAAATATAAATAAAGTTGATCCATTTGCTTCTGGATCACAGTTCCGTAAGAGCCTCTTGACAATTACATTGCAGAAACAGCACCACAGAAAATATTAGCCACAATTTTCTTCCTCTGGCAAATTTCATTAAGTGCAGATTCTCTTCCCCGTGTGTCTTATGAATAAACATAAAGCAATAAAATAGAATTAACTAAATTAACATTCCTCAATCAACTGAAACATGACTCTTTGTCTAGAATGTATCATAATACACAATGAAGTTAGAGATGCATAAACCTGCTTGTGTTCTGGCCCCAGCTGAAAAACACATGGCCGTGAACTCCTAAACATCAGCCTGACATCTTCATATGCTGAGAAGACTATGGCAAGTCAGCCAATTCACTTATGGACAGTCCTGAGCATCCTTTCGGGTTGAACATTGTCACTTTTTGGACCACAAGGCTCAGAGGCAAGAATGCATGGTCTGGTGGGTGTAACAAGGTACACTACTATCAGAGATGGGTGCGCAGCAGTTTCTGGGGTGAAGCAGTACAGCAGCTTTGTAGTGTACAGCAAAAAACAACAGCTGGGAGCAAGCAGTACAGCCTCCTAATCCTTAAAAGAAAAAGCCAGAAGGGTGGCATTACAAGGCACTTAATATCACCAATGTGCCAAATGCAAAGCAGAAGTAAGGGCTTATTTGTTTAAGCAAGGGAATACAAATATAACCACATATAAGCTTCTCACCACTATTATTTCATCCTGTCCTGTCATACACAGACAGACTGTACTAACAGGCATCTATCCCCTGCCAAGAATGGTCTCCAAGGAGAGATTACCATGTGCTATCATGTTGAAATGCATTACTTTGATCAAGGGAAGTTATTAATAGCGGCCAACTTCTTTAGCAAATTTCAATCTCATTTACTGTCAGTATGTTACCCGCAAACATCCATAAATACCAAACTACTGATGGCTCTGTGAGTCTTGTTAACATTAGAGCTGCTGCCAGGGCCTTGAGGGCATGAATAGCCCTTTGTTTCCCAGCCTGACCTCTTCTGGGGAAAATTCTACCCCTGCCTATTGCCAGGATCCCATTTTACCCCAGTGTCTAGCACTGCCAGTCTCCAGCTCCCCGCAGCCCTTCCTGGCCACAGGACCCACTGATCCTGTCCCCCATCCGTAGGCTGATGTCCCAGCCTGGCCTCAGCCCAACACCATAGAGGTGTCTGATGCCCCAGGGTAGAGCCCCACATGATGCCTCAATCCCAGCAAACAGCTGCCTTGGCAGTACATTGGGACCACTGCTACATTTAGCACTTGTCACTTGCAGTGAGACATTTGCTCCAGATGGTTCCTATGGACAACTTCTGCTCCGTGGCACAACTCTCAGGGTCCTCCATGAACACTGTTGCTATAAATGTATTTGTTAGTACATCTTTGTGACACTAGTTGCACAGCAGGGTGATGTGTCCCTTTGTGCAGCACGTGATAAACTGTCTTAAAATAGCTGCACTAAAAATAAATTAATGGATTTATTGAAAAATTTTTTTATTGAAAAACATTGAAAATGCAAATAAAAACAGGACAGCTCAGACTCAGAGCACTGGATCCAACCCAATATCATCCAGCTGAAAATAAATATCCAAAAAAGCTTAAAAAAAAAATTTAAAAGTGTCTTTCATATCTCAGAAGCTTCTGTATAAGGACAAGGGAGAGCTGAAAGCTTTCCACAAATGAAATTTGGATGTCCATCTGAGAAACCTGTAGGAAACTGGATACTTCTGTTTTCCATGTTGGGCCCTAGCTACCTGGGAACAATCTAGTGCTCCAAGCAACGCTGCCAAATATCAAGAATTAGTTCCTTTTAAAATGTCAACCTAAAATGCAACCTACATCATTCAGAGAGCACTCATCAGTTCTGAAAATCTTGGGGTTTATTTATGAACTTAACAGTAACAAAGAGAGGGGATACAAGCAAAGATAGCCTCTGGATGGCAGAACCATTAAATTGGTGAATTTTCTTATGGAAGTCTAATCTTTTTTTCAACTAATAACATAAGAATGGCCATGTGTAGTTCTAGGACTTAGAAGGCACAGGTAGGGTCACTGAGTAACACTACTAAAATGGTAGCTAAGTAAAGGCTGTCCATTTGTATTTATTTTTAATAAAAGAAAAAATGTCTGCTGGAATGCTGCAGATGAGTTTTGCCACAAAGCAAAGGTTTCTACAAAGCATGCAGTAGGATTCATGCCAAGAAAACATATAGCTTAGGGTCAAATTATCAGGTTTAGTAAATGGTGAAAGAGATGAACACATTAAAAGACTTTTTGAGAATCAAAGACCACTAGGCTGTATTTAATTCCCTTTCAAAATTTTTATTTAGCTAATGCTCCTCAAAATTCTGCTATCATAATTAGTGTATGTAATCAGGAAAAAAAACCCTTATGGGTAAGTTTTTATGAGAAGACGTTTCTAAACTGCCAAGTACCAAAGCAACAGAGGTTGGATGAAAGAAACAAGGGATTTTTTTTTTTTTGCCAAGTCTGCAACCTGTTGGAGACAACATTTTTGACATGTCACTTGTCTGTCTTCTCCACTCCACCACCCCTGCTTTTCTCAGGTTGTTCCTAGCAGTATCCCTGAAGGATACATCCATCAGACTGTTCCGAAGAGCTTCCAGTTTCTGGCAGGATTGTAGCTGCCGAAAAGGAGTCTTTAAACAGAAAGAGGAGAAATACTTCATGGAAGGCTTGTCTCCAAATTAATAATGTCTGCACTGAAAAGCAGACAAGAAAGAGAGAAAGTTAGCTTAAACCAGAACCATATCCTGGGGAAAGCATGCCAGTCTTTGTTTTAACAACCCTATACTGCTCCCATGAAGCCATTTCCAGGTGGCTAAGGACCAGGCACAGGTGACTGGAGGAAAATCCTTCTTTGTCCCTGTCCAACCTCCAAGCCAACCCATGGGAGTGCAGAGAGACCTGCACAGCACCTGCCACCCCTCCTGTCCTGCGGATGAGGTGGAAACAATCACAACAGTGCCTTCTTCACCTTGCCTTCCCTTTGGCAGTAAATACCGATGCTGCTGTGCTCAGGAGCTGTAGGAGGTGAGAGGTTCCTGAAGTGCAGTTCCAGACAGACATGCCCATCCCATGGGGTCCATCCTGGCTCTGGTTACTAGCAGGGTGTGCAAACTGGTGTTCACATCAAATTTTACAAATCAGCATTTGCCTAAGGTAAAACCACTCACCCAAGGCATGATGTCACAGACTCCACACCTAAGCTTTGGATCGAAAGAAACAGTTTCTCAGGGATTACCAGTCAGACTCTGTGTTTGATTAGTTATTTTTGAAACTCAGTTTGAGGAGAGCTCTAAAAATATATATATATCTTAGTCTTTGTCACAAGCCCTGCGATAAACATGATGAGAGTATTATATTATATCTTCCTATACAGTGTCATCAACAATGAAGTAAAATCTGCAAAGATTTAGTGTGCCAAACAACATATTCTGCCCAAGAACAGAGTTGTATAAGAGTCTAAAAATTAACTATGATGTTACCTCAGGCAATAATCATAACTAAGATACTTTACAGCGAGCTGTACAATCATCTGGCTTATGTTCTTTTCATGCAAGGATGAATTATGTTTGCAGAAATTACATGAACAGGAGTATATATGGAGGTACAAAGCTTCCTTGTTCATATTCTCCATAGTCATTCATCCCCTCTCATAACCAAGTCCATAAACCTCATAAACTGAAAGAAAGGAGGACCGATTTAGCATAATATAACTTTGCAGTCAACCAACAATGTACCACACTTAGGATCCATTTTCACTGGAACTCTGGTCAATTCACAATGAAGCTAGATTAAGCAAAATATAAAATGTTATTGTTTCAGGTTTGCCTTCACTGTTGTTTTAACATTAGGAACAATCCTGCCATTAATGCTACAGGGCCTCCCAGCTTCTGCCCACACACTGAGATGTTAAATCTCCATTTAAACTCTGCCTCACAAATCCTTCAGACAGGCAGAGGAAAAGCAAGTGCATAAACTAGTAGGTCTACAGGCACAGGCCATGGCTTGTGTTAGACTAATTAATCAGCTGCTAATACAATTATTCCATATTTCAAATATGCTTTCCAGTTGTAGCCCTTCAAGTCAGGGCACCTCAAGTACAGTAACTGCAGGATCAGGTCCTGAGCACAGCAGTCAGAGAAGCCCTGTTCTGCACCTCTCCAAATGCAGGCACTCCAAATGCAACCAAAGCTCACCTTGAATCAGATGAACAACCACCAAAAAAGTTAACTGTTACTCCTTCAAGATGTGGTAAATCCACCTGACTAGAAGGCAGATAACCAGTTTGTAAGTTATTCTTTCTGTTAAAAGGCAGCAATTTTACACTAATAAGCAAGATTTAAAGACAAATCTTTAGGCTTACAACATCAAGGAAAGAAAAGTCAATATATGCAAAAGCTGGGTTTAAATCTGCCATATTAGCTCAAGCCCTTAAATATTAATTTACCTACCTCAGTGGAGATCTTGCTAGCACAATAGTCTGCTTTATCCCACAAACTGGTATTTATGAGTCAGTAGGTAACCAAGGGATACCATCCAGAGGAATCTGTTTCAAGGATGTGAATGTATTGTTGGCTCCTAATCCTGATTTCCAGATACTTGCTTCTGTGAGGCTGTTTAAATACAGAAGAGGAGCACCTGGTTTTGCCTAAAAGTAGGATGAACACTCTTTAGAAGATTGGAAGAAATACAGATGAGTGCAAAGATATTATAAAAGCAAAGGAGAGCTTCATGAAGGTATGATCTACCTATACTACCCCCTCAAACAGACAGGAAACTGTCAGAAGGCTAAGCCTATATCTGCAATAACAAGTAATGTAAAAATGTGGGTGGTCCTGTAGACAGAAACACTTGGTGCTGTGGACCTAATTTCCAGACTGTATTGTGCTTGGTTTTATTTTCAGACTATTTCTAGCCTGGTCTCCTGGTCTGGATGTCCATTCACAGCTGAAGTGCTGCAGTGCAGCATATCATCCACCTTAATAAATGATTAAACACAAAAGGAATGTTTTACACAAGGAGAACAATCAGCCATTAGAATAATGTCCCCAGAAAAATGGTGGATTCCTCAACATTGGACACTTTTAAGATTTAGCTGGACAGGGTCCTGGGTCATGTTGTCTAGACTGTTCTTTTGCCAAAAAAGGTGAGACCAGATGATGCTACCTCCTACAAGGGGCTCTTGTACTATATTTGAAGTGTACACTTGGATAGGCTTTAAGAACATCACTTTGAAACAAAATGCTGCAATGCTTTGATTTTAAAAGATACACAGTTCTGCTTTTAATTTTCTTTTTGCTTATGGCTAAACCTGCTCAGTGACTCCTGCACAAATTCTTGCAGCCAGGCTGAAAAGATACTTCTGTTAAAATGCAAAAGGTTAGGGTTAGGGGTTTTTTTTGTCGCAAAATTTTCACCAACCACCATACAGATACATCCAGTGCTGTTACACTAATACAACAGACCTTTCCACCCCTTTGGAGCAATGCAACAACTAAGTAATTAGCAACACCAATAACAGTGTTACAGTCCCTCTCTTTCCCTATTTTAGGGAAAAAGGAGATTTTTTTATATCAAAACCTAGGAAATGGCTTCAGAGTCACATCAGAACAACATAAGTAATCAAAGAAAACATTATCATGGTGGTTATAATCTCATTAGTTGACATGCTGTTTGTAGCCATTTGTGTTATTATTAAGCTGTATTTTGATGTTTGTCTCAGTTCCAGATTTCAGGACTTTCTGTAGCTCTTTCTTCTGAAAGAATTAAAACAAAAGTAATGCACATCTTTTCCTATGCATGCTCATGCTTTAATCTTCTCTCAATACAGTTTGCTTTTAACTACCCTTCCTCCCCATTTCCATGACTGTTTATCAATTATCACTGTAAAAACCACACTTTTAAGAAGCCATAGCATTGCCTGGCATCATTATCAGCCCAGCTTTTTGTCTAGCATTAAAATTCATATTTACAGCCCAACATTTGTTTTACTCCCTGCAGCAGTGGAAATACCATATGCAAGAGAGCACCCTGGGGAGAGAAAAGCGCATGTGCATGCCTCTGTGTGTGTGAGAGAGTAAAATGAACCATGAATAAGGATGAGCAATGGCAAACTTCTCACAGCCTCTGGTTACAGGGTTATCCAGGGCTTTCTGCCACCTTTGGCTGACCATGTGTGTCTCCATTATTTATTCTTGCTCTTGACCCATATATTTGTGGTACACAGCTCATCATGTAAAGGTGACTCTTGGCTAGTAGTTTCATGCACTAGGAGATCTCAAAACACCTTCCAAGGGAGGAGATGTACCAGCAAAGTGGGGTAAGGTACCTGTGGTCTTGTGCCAGCTCAGGTGCTCAGCAGAACCCTGGTTCTCCTGGGGGCAAGTCCCATGCCCCATGTGCTGAGCCACATCACCCACTGTTACCTTCAGGCCACAGAGAGGAGACTCTTCAAACCTTATGTCCACTTCTCTGATAGTGGCATGAAAGCACCACGTACTCCCCACAGCAGTTTCAGAAGAAACTCTGGTGTTTGTTAAATACAACACCCACTTTCCTTCTACCTCTCTCACACTTAGGCAGTTGCATAATTCCATGCCATATCTGTAATATAATTATTCTTCTAATGAACTAGAAATTCCTACTTTTTCCAGATTGGCTACACAATGTGAATACTATAAGCCCACTAAAAAGTCAAAGGCATGAATAAAATCTCCAGATCATTTTCATGTCAAATTAGTCTTGTAAGGCTTAAATAATGAAGTCTCATTTTCAATAATGACATGGCAGCATATTTGTAAAGGCCCTCCTGTGCTTCAGGCCTCACATATGTTCCTATCCTATCCTATATATTCCTTTGAAATAAGAAGGCACATAAGTTTCATTACAAATAATTGGAGTTTAGCATATAGCTACTTTGGAAAAAACTTCCAAGTACCTACCTGTATCTTTAAGCACCTAAATATACTAAATTCTGGGCTAAAGTGAATACAAGTCATTCACATTTCCTGCCAAGCACCATTTTTATTTTTAATTAAAGTGATGTTATTTCTGCTGATCCCATCGGTCCTTTCAGTAATCAAATGCCAAGAACAGCAAGTTCTAAATTAGTGCTGTGAAGGTGGGATGGAGCAGCACCAAAAACATGCCTAATGAAAGTTTGCCTGAGCCCACAACCCTCAGGGCGTGTTGCAATCAGTAATGGGGCAGAGAGATCAGACCTTTCCCACTGCCTCATTATCCCACCTGCAGCAGCCCTGCAATATTCTGGGGTGCAATCTGAACTCAAACCCACAGGTCTACTGTTTTATAACCTGCTGGTGGTCTACTTCTGATGTCTGAAGTGGGGCAGATTGCCTGGACTCCACTGATAATCTTATTAATTTTGCCTATGTGTCTAATTATCAGCACTGACATATACCTTCAGGTTTTTGGATCAAATTACAGATGGATGGCTTGAGAAAGGTATTTTGTTTCTAATTTGCCTATGCTTAATTACATCAGCATAAAGCCTTGAAGGAAGAGGAAAATATTTTTTTAAAATTTGCAGAATTGCATTTATTTCTAATGAACAGCAAACACCTTGCTGCAAGAAGGTTTCAGTGGGGTTGCTTGTAACACCTAAATATTGGTAACACACCTTATGCCCAGGGCTATACCAATTTCTAGAGGCCCATCTTTCTAGGGTGACCCAGAAGCATGCACACAGTGCACAATGCTCATATTAGCTCATTTAGAAAGACCTTGAGTACAAATTCATTAAGCAAAAGAAGTATTAACAGGCTGTTTGATACTAATAGGCTAATCACGTTGTTTAGGAAGGAAAGAGAAGAAAGTTTTAATCTTTCTTTAGGAAAGAGATGAAAGCTCAGCTTGCAGATGTCTACTGCCATGGCAGCTACTGCTTCTACACAGCACCTCTGGCTAATGACCTATACGCACTGTAGTTGTTTTAGGCAGTTGGTCTTGGAAAACATCAGCTTACCTTCCTGAGATGTTGCCAAAAGTCCTTGCTCTCCTCCCCACCCCTGACATCAAGCGAACACTACCAGTTCAGCATCAAACATTTCCGTATAGCTCAAAAATTTGGCAAATGCAACAGCAGCTGATGCAACAAATGGCCACAATATTCTTACTTCAGAACAGTTACTAACAATTTACTGGTGCTTAGATGCACGTATCCAGGTTACAGATTAGAGGATAGTTGAGGACTATTGAGGATAGTCTAGCTGGGAAAGGATCAGCCCAGTGAGTCCAGCCTAAAAGAATTGTCTCAGATATTTGCACAGATAATAAAGCTCTGAGGTTGGATTCTTAAGTTATTTATCTCAGCCTTTGTAAATGGACTTGCTGATAAGGAGGTTCAGATTTGTTCTCTGAACTTGCAAACAACTTAATCTTGCAGTGAGGTAAAATTTAAAACTAACCTGGTATTTACCACTTCATCCCAGTTTTCTTAGCTTTGGTGCAAACATGCTTCCTTAGTTAGGTAATGAATTTTTCAGGCTCAACTTCCTGTAATCAGTAAACTATATGCCACAGTGTAAGCTGCAATGCAAAACAAAGCATGAATTCACCATATTCAGAAAAACAAATGAATAAAATGAACATATGATTCCTTCCTGAGACTTAACAGCTTGACTACTTCTGTATTTACCTTAGCTTTTCAAAAGCCATCCATCCAAGACATTCCAGTGCATATAGCTCACAGTGTTTAGAGAGTCCAAATTCACACCTCTCAGAGAGATGTATAAACTTCATCCCTTTCACAGGTGAGAGACCAACATACAGACAGATTAAGTATTCTTATACTGCACACTAGAAATCTGCAGCATATCCAAGAGCTGAGAGGTTTATGCAACTACCTGTTGCACACCTGCACCTCTGCTTGTACAGGTCCCCTGCTGATCTATACTTAAAAACTCTCAGTCCCTTCTTTTGCCTCACTGGTCTTGAGACTTCCCCTCTTCCACTGCTACCACTCCCTCCCTCTTTATACCAGTGCCAGGTATGTCAGCAGCTCTGCTGCCATAAGTAAATAATTCCCCAAACAACTTCTATAATAATTTTGCTTAAAATCTGTGAAGGAAGGTCTTGTGTGCCCAACAGTCCTATCCACTATTTTTTTTTTTTTCCCTTTGCCTTTGTGCAAACCTTAGGACCTTTGTAACTGCAATGCCACCACTAATCACTAGTGTCTTCTAATGGGAGAAAAATCATGAGCTTAAACAAAATGTTGAGATCCAAAAAGTGAATGGCAGAAAGAAAACTAACTCCAGAGTTTAACTTGGCGTTTGTCCCTTCAACTCTGAGGTGGCCTACATGTAAACCTCCATCATGAAAGCACATGAAGAGAGCATCATTTAGCTGCCAGAGACATAACGGTTCAATAAGCACTCTTTCCATGTCAATTCTGTGTTGTAAATCCATCCCTGTTTTCCTGTCTCATAGTCGTGCCTTATCACGTGGAAGCCTGCAGATTTGACTAAGCTACTTACTTTTGTGTCTTCACAGCCAAAGGATTAAAGTGTCAGGATTAAAGTATCTCCATAGTTCTGTAAAGCAGCCTATTAGATTAACTGCTTTCATTTCATGCATTGCTGTTTAATATTTTCTCAGATTCAGACAATCGATTTCCTTTCTTGCTGGTATCCCAGTCAGGAAATCCAATCCTTACACCAATCCTGTATGAATTAATTGTACTTAACCCAATCCTGTATTAAAGCAGCATCATAACATATCAATGTTGCCTGAAATTGTTTTTATCATACAGTAAGAAAACTTCTGGGGAAAAAAAAAAACCAAACTTGCCCAATGGATTTTTCACCTCTAATAGTCTGTTTGAAAGTACAAATATTGTTGAAGTTTATTACCACCAAAAAATAGTGGTGATAATTGAATACAAATTCCTCTATTTAGCTAAAGAAAGTGTAAGGCTAAGAGCATCGAGATGCAAGGATTTTGTGATGCTGCTGGTGATGAGTTTATACAAACTCTTATTTTGATTGTATTGATAAGGGCAGTGGTGCAAGTTCAAGAGAAAACTGAATGGAAAATCATAAACATTCCTTAGTTCTATTAGTTATAATGCTTCCCCCCGCCACACTGATGGAGTAAATGAATTAGTCTCCTTTGTTTCTCTTTTGGTTTCAGCTAGGATAGATCTAGCCTAACAAGGCTTCACTTGAGGACTGAAGGAAATGAACATTTCCATTTCTAGGAGATGCTGGCTCCTAAGCAGAATAAACAATCATCCTGCTTAATTCTAGCCTGATAAGAAATTAAACCTCTAGACTAAGAAAATTGGTCATTCAGCTGGTTTTCAGTAAAGAGAAAGGAAGTTTTATAGAAAAAAAATCCCCTCTCTCCTAGGACATATTGGATCACCCTTGAAATTGCCCATCTCTGCCTAGCCAAGGCAAAGAGTCTAGATGACAATTCAAACTGCACACCTGGCTTTAAAATGCTAAGCTGAAGATTAGTCCATTTTCTGGATTCACAGCAACTCATTCCCACCAGGACAGCTAAAGAGAAGTATAGCTACTGGGCATATGTCTCAGCTGCAGCATTGGAAAATACAGAAGTGAAACTACCTCCTAGAAAGAAGGTCACTTGACAGCTTGGTTACATTCTTGTTTCCTGTTTATTCTGTGACAATATTGACAAAAGGACAGAAAAGAAGAATACCATGGTCTGCTAAGCCAGAGAAAGAGCAGATATTTCACTGTTGTCAACAGGACAGCATGAAACAGAGAGAGATATGAAATAAATAGAGGTATATTAAACAAAGAGAGGAATCAGATGACAGAAAACATGAAAGCACAGTTTATAAAAATACACATTTAAAAAACTTAAAAATTCAATCTAAATATTAAATATGCACACATTTCTATTAGTCTTTTCTTATCCCCACAATGATGCAGCTGTTCCACGGAAGCAAATCATCTGCCAAAGGAGATGGACCGTGGAAACCCTCTCCCAAAAAGCAGGTTTAAAATAAGAAAAAAAGAAGCTGACGTCTAGCTGAAGTCCCCTAATTGGGGTCTGCTTCCCTAGTCTGAAGCAGCCATGGAGATTCAAGCTCTAAGCCCAGATGCTGTGGATGCCCACAATGGTTGTCAGTATCCAATAACTGCTCTGACAGCACAAGTCCTTTCCCCCCAAGCATATAGCAAGGACAGCTGTCACCAGAGAAAAATGCTGCCAAAAGAATCAATTGCATTGACTGGCTTGCTTACCTCCTCCTGTACTTGTAAACTCACATTTTTGCAAATTAAACAGAATCCTCTTGGTTTCAGCAGGGACCAGATGAATCCCATTTGAGAGAATGGCATCTGAGTGTTAAACATCTGCCTTTCCCAAGTCAGAAAACAGAGTGTATGGGACATTTATTCCAGCAAAAAGTGTTTCTTTGGTTATAGATGTGCCAACTGCCTCAAGATTACCTAGAAATTAACTGGTCAGAATTTGGTTGACATTAATTATACCTCCAGAAAGGAAACGTGTAATCTACCACCATGACCATGAATGGGAGACTTCAAGAAACAGCAATTTATACAGGGCTACAGCTGCAAACAGAAAAGCATAAGCATATGTACAACATATGTGTTTTCCTACGACAAACACACATTTGGGGCTTATATTTTAAGAACTTAAGAAGCAGAGAGACATCAAAACACTTTAGTTAGGTCAAAGTGTTGCACCTACTTAAATTTTTCCAAAATGTATGTTAATTTTGTTCTGAAATTACCAAATAATACATTACATGCTTCAAGATTGCAGTTGAAGATCAGTCTGTTTTCCTTCTCCTGATGTGCATGGAGCCACTCAGGGACACTGAGCTATTTTTAAAAGCCCTTGTGGACTTTCAGAAGAGCCTTTCAACAGGCAGAGACAGGGAAGAACAGGGCAAGACCTCCCAGGGATCATGACATAAGTGGGCTATGCACTGGGTTGTTCCACAGTTTCATTTCCTTTTGAACATTCAACTTTTCTGAGCTTTTTGGCAGGTAGTCATTTCAGTGAAATTATCTTTGGGCCATAATAAACAAGGCATGACCTTACATATGTTTGGGAGCCAAAACTCTGTCCACTGTGATTTGGGTGAGATAAAATCAGTAGTACTGCTAAACAACATAATTTTTTAAGACTTCCCATATTTTTAAATTTTTTTTTTTTTTTAGATAAAACTTTATAGAACTCTAGAAAGTGGAAACATTTGGAAATTATAAAATCTAGGAAAGGAGTGCAGTTGTTAGGCTCTGGTTCAGGTAACAATTTTAAGTCCTGGTCTCATTTTTGGACTTAAAAGTTTATTATAATTTTAAAAATTGGCATTTTACTTAATTTGTAATTGCAATTTTTAATATAATAAAAGGAATCTAGGTGCTAGAACTTTTTAAATAGCATCAAGAAATATTATACTTAATACCACAAGTCTAAAGATTTAAAACAAGAGTCCCAAGTCAGTTTGCCATAAGTTATATTGGTTGTGTTCCCGATGTACCACTGTAGACAACACTGCTACTGTATCAGGACACCCCTCTGCCCTTCAGTCCCCAGTCCCAGATGAAAGAATTTTCTTGGTAAGAATGTGTCAGATTAAATTCCCTGACGAAAAGAGATGTCTCTGATGACTATTTTCATGATTTACCCATTGGGAAAATCTGTTTAATTAAGTTATTGTGCCAAACTCTGAATTGTTATTTAGTCCAAGAAGGACATTATAATGCACTGCCACAAAATCATTTTGATGAGCTCAGAAACTCCTGCCAGTTCTAGATCTTAAATCTAGTTTTACAAAAGAGTTTCAGAATGTCTATATTTGTATTAGACTGTTCAATGCACCAGCATTTGAAATAAATTTAAGGTAAAAATTAATGAACTATTACACCTTTATCTTGTTCTTATAGAAGGCAAGTCAAGGAAGGCATTTAAATCAGCATGAATACAATTCAGTTTAGGACTGATCCTTCCCATTATGTTATAATTTCACCTATGCAAACTGTTGGACTTCAGCAGAGTTAAATTAGTCTGTGACTGATAACACAAATTCCTTTCCAGAAGCTTCTAATATAAACATTCTGGTGTCTGCCTTCCTATTCTCTTCAGGTTCAGGTTACTCTTTATCAGGGACTGCTACCCTGAGTTTATGTACTACAAATATTCAAGGTCCAAAGCAATAATACAGGGCAAAGGAAGGTATCCAAAGCAGGGAGAAGCTGTCTGAGAGCTGAGCATTTGACTCCTGTTAGTTCTTTCACTTCCTCAAACATTTACAGCTGCATTTCCTTCTTTTCAGAGTTCAAGGCAGAAGTTAACTTAATAAGAAATCAAGGTATTACATTACCTACCTGTTACAAGCTAATGTGGTCCCAGGCTGCTTGGACTGGCACCAGGGGCAAATACCACCAGCCACCCCTAGCAGCAGGGAGCTTGTCAAGGGTGCCAAGAGCCATTTCTGCATCACTGCAACATGTGAGTGTCTCAGTCATGCTCCTCAGATGACCCTTCAGTAGTTATTGCTTGCTCAAATGCTGAAGTTTTTCATACCACATTTTCAGTACATAATTCTGTAAGGATACATAAATCCTCCTAAACCAAGCAAATAAAATAGCAAAACCAAGAGAAGAACACAGCCTCCCGTTGTTCTTGTTTGTGTTTGTTTGTTTGTTAGTTTGGGTTTTTATTTGCTTTTTTTCTTTTTATGCTTTGGTTTTGTTTTTTCTTTGTTTTATATAAGTAGGAAATAGCAGCAGAAAGGTATTACATTTGTACCAGGCCTTTTTTCATTCAAAACCCATATCTCAGCCTCCTGAACAATGCAATCCTTCCTCACATATGTCTGGTTTGGAAGTTGTGAATCCCAAGGAAACTCAACACTAACCAAAAGAGAGGACTGTCAGTGGCTGAGTGAGAAGTACAGCAGGAGTCCATGTATTTGACTTTGCTTTCCCCATCTGGAGTGCAAATGGAAATTGCTTTTGCATGGTCCCATGAAAGGGAGGTGAGAAAAACAGCCTGTCCTTGATAACCTTACTTCCACCCGGTGTCTATGTCTTTTTGCCCTTCTGTATCTATGGGTCAGAGGGAGATACTGCTCTGTGGGTTTATGGTCTTAGAAGAGCCCTCTCTGTGGGACATCATGTTAGCTGATGGACCCTCACTAACTAGGCATGGAAAAGCATATACTTACTTACTGAGGTGCCTGTATTTGTATCCACACTTATACACAGGCATATACATATATGTATACTAACACAAATGGACATATTTTGATTACAAAATTGGACTAAACCCTTAATGTTTTTAAATTAGTTCTGAATCTGTTATAATCTGATTCATAGATTATCAATTATTCGGTCATTAACACCTTCAGATGCCAACTTTTTCCTATGGTTTTCTTGTTGAAGCCAATACAAAAAGGTAATACAAAAGAGTGATCAAAGTTTGATCAAAAGTTGCTCTATGTCATTTTCAAGCTTTGTCAAACCTATGTAAGAAACAGATCCAGGTCCAAAATGTTGTACTGGACCATTAAAACAATTAAAATGGTAAAACTACATAAAATGAAATAGAAGCTCAAGCAAACTAGTACTCTGAGTTCAAATCAAAGAAATGCTGAATTACACAAGCCCAGATCTCCTTATCAAATAGCTGCATAGCATCACTGTGTTATATAATAATAGCATCACAGAATGATTTCATGAAGGTCAAGGAGTTTCTGCATCCATATCCAAAAATCTCAGTTGGGCTTGTCAGGCATTTTAACACCGTAAATACAAGTAAGGCAATAATGACAGTCAAACACACAGACCCTGACTATAGTAGTTAATTAATGTGTGTATATGTAACTGTCATTTAAAGTGTTTTGGGATGTGTTTGAGATTGGTAGGATGGAAAGATCTAAACTTACACATTGTATAATTGCTTTCAAAAATTGTTAGCATCTGGAATTAGCATTCTGCAAAACTGCATGTTATTAACAATTTCTCAAGTTAAAATTTGATAGTAAAACAATACTATATGCTATGACAGCACAGATATAATAAAAACTTCCCTGTTGCACTTCTAGAAGGGATTTCAATCACGTTGCCATATTTGCAATATGTAACAGGTTTTAATTTTCCAAGGATCATTAGAATTCCTTCTATGAGCAAAGGATTTGCATTAAACCAGTTTTAATTAAAAGTTCAGTGAATTTGTGCACAGATTGAATAGTTACTGAGTATTAAAAGCCTTATGATTAGGATTTTGCAGGTGATGAGTGGACATGCTTTGGGGCTTCCTGGAAAAGTCAAATGATAGCAAAGCACAGATAGATGACATTTTCACTTTCAGAACTGTCCCATTCTGACAAGAACCTGCATCTTAAAAAGGACTACCCTAACTCACCTCTCATTAAATTTGACAAGCACAACACAAAATCAAGACAACACTACAGAGAAGAAAAAAGTGAAATTGGCAGTATCCAGACTTGCAAACCATGAGATGCCACACAGAAGTAGCCTTTAGGGGCTATCAGTAAATAAGGATTGGCCTCAAAGACATGTATTTCCAAAAGCACACATCCCCATCTGGTTTCACACATGCAGCTTTGTAATAGCAGGTACCTTCCAGCTGTATTTCTTGACAACCACTCAACTTGTCAATGGGAGGCTGTGCACCTGGTACTAGAAGGTCAATTAAAAATGGCAGCATGCTCTCAACTGCCAAATTTCTGCTGTCAGTTGTGAAAAATCCAACCATCAAAATTGTTCTGCTTTTTTTTTGGTTGGTTGGTTGGTTTTGGTGGTGGGGTTTTTTTTTTGTTTTTGGTTTTTTTTTTTGTTTGTTTTGTTTTTTTTTTGTTGTTGTTT
>JAAGNO010008409.1:98124-113205 GCA_033439905.1 Ceryle rudis | reverse complement strand
CCATAGTGTCCCAGATTTTTATACAGTTCTTGCCCACTGCACCCCCACTTTCCTCCCTGTACAGGTCAGAAACTCCTATCTTCTCCGTGCTCCTCTGAGATAGGAGGTGGGGGATATGGTGCCAGGGCTATGTGCTGCAGATAGTTGCAAAAGAGGAGGTTGACACAACTGTCGCCCCAGGATTAATTTATTGCAGGGGAGGTTCGGTCCTAGGAGTTGACTTGAGACTGGAAGTCTTTATCTTTTCCTGCTAAGTTGACGGTTTTCAAGGCCTGGTTATCACTGGACATTCTGCTCCCAGCATCAGCTATAGAACTCCTTTGTTTCCAATCTCATCACGTCCCACACTAAACTCCCCAGTTCTCAGGCCAGGGAGGGGAGTAAAAGGGTTTGGTGGGTTGCTGAGACATCTCTTTAGTCCGTCCACAAATCTTGTCTAACTCTTAGATGTCTCAAGACAGACAACAGATATCCTGAGTGCCTAAGTACATCCCTTATCTCTTGGATTGTTCAAGACAAGCACTAGACATCCTGAATGTCACAGTCCCCCACAAGAACCAGCCCTTAATCTGTTAGTAGGTATTACAATTTTCCCCCCTTGAATGTAACCACTTGATGAGAACAAATTGGTTTATCAAGAATTTAAACTGCCTTTTTTTCAGAGCAAAATCTCTGGCTGTTTACAGCTATTAAAGGCAGTTTGCATAGATATGGTCTTCAAAGTTACCAATTTCAAACATTTCTTTTGGTTTCTCTATCTAATGAGAATCCTTAAAATCACATTCATGAAGGAACCGTATTCTAAAAAATGCACTTTTACCCTACTCTAGCCAAACTAGACAATTAAACACATGGGTATGAAATTCTATGCGTCGTTTATAGCTAATAAAAACAATTAGCAAACAGCAATTTGAAAAATCGTTATTTGTCTTCAAAGTAAGGAAAAAACCTTTTCATTTTTGTTTTAAGTGTTATAAATAATGTTTATAGCTTTTTAGAATTTCACTATTGGTGTGTTACAGCCCAACTACAAATTGTTCTGGTTTATTTCCTACTAGTAAAGGTAATATATTAATCATACTATATCGAACTTTTAAAAATTCTTAGGAAAAAATGTAGCTGCTGTGTTGAGTTTCAGTTACACTTGCTCATACAATTACGGGAGAAAATACATTTATAAGGTGTTTGTAGCCAAAATTTCACATCACTCTGATAACATAATCATTATTCATTCTACCACAGAGATGAACATTCAGCTTTGTCTTAGTTTTCAGGCATTACATGTAATAAACTTCAGAAATCTCTTGTCATGAATTTAGCTCAAATTGTGAAAAGCCTATTGTCCCCTGTTTCAGTAGGGGCTGATTTTTCAGACCATGTAGATTTTCTAGACTATCTGGAACAGGCTCAGGAGTTAAAATAGCTAAGTGTGGCTGCTGGGAAGTGCTGCAATAGATGAATGAACAAACTTGCTGCATGTTTTTTTATGGCTAATAAGTTAGTATTTTTAATAAATAGCTTGGCTTTAAGGAGAATCTAAGGTTTGTGCTTTGCTTGTCTGCGGTATAGCAGCAGTGTATGAAAAAGCAAATGGATTTGTTAAGAGAGTGGATCTAGACTTCCTGATTCTGATTCAGAGATGCCTATAAAAACTATAGGGACTCAGTCCAACAGCAGTATAATCTCTTTCCATTAAGTTCTCATCAGACCAGTGTCCAGATCTGGCTCAGTTGTTTGGGCTACTTTCAAAACAAACTCCTATCTGCTTTCCATCCAGATGGAATGTTGCTTCTTAAACTAGGAAGTGTCTGGAGTCAAGACTAGTCAACACTGCTTTACAGAATTAATACTGGTTTATGCAAATAGATATTTGACTAGTAGCATGGATTTTTCCAATGACTGGAGGCCTTTTCTTTTTGAAATGTAATCTTACAGACTTTTATTTCTGTCCTGTTGATTGCCCTGCTGATAAATAATCATGAAGGAAAGGTCTGGAAAATTTTCTTCAAAGTCTTTTCAGAAAGTACTGAGCCAAAGCTGTTACGTCTGCCTCGCAGTGGACACTACAAGAGCACTGATCCAAGGCAAAACTGTGAGCTAGCTAGCTACTCTCCCATCTTCCTCCTCTCAAAATGAATCACCAGTAAACCCAAAGCACAAAGTCACAGCACTGGGAGCTCATGAGAGATCATGCAAAAAGATGGTGATGGGTTATGGCCTGTGAAAGGAAACCTGTGCTTGGGAGCATTGCAGGAGGCATATGTGGAACATTAGAGCTCTTAAATTGTTGCTCTTCTAATGATTTCTGATCATAATGTACACCTGGAAGGGAGAAGATAATTTTTTTTGACACATCAGGTGCATTCATGAGGTGTAGACAGGACCCTATGTGGTTTGCTGCTCAATAATGACACTTGTAACTGTGACTTAAGCATGAGCATTCAGCTAGGAACTCAGGCAGGAGACAATGGCTTTTGTGTAAACTTGTCTGACAGTGGAAGGCTGTTTTGAATAAGGCAAAAAATTGGGGTACGAGGCCTTGGTCCGAGACACCAACAAGAAACTTGTAGTTACAGAGCATTCTACCTCACAAGCTTGAGTTTATCACATCTGATGTCCAATGCTGGAAATGCAGTGTAAGACTTCTTCATGGACATAGCTTTGGAAATCAATTGTATTCTCCTTCAAGCTTCCAAGTAAAAGTCAGCTCATACAGGCTGGTAGGTCTCTAATGTTTTACTGGAGATATGCTAGAAATAGATTATGTTAATTTATGTTACTGAGCATTGAAACACCTGCTTTTTATTTTAAGTATTAGCCCTTAATCTGTTAGCCACAAGAAGAAGATCTGCTTCTTAAAATTGGTTGTCTAGGTCACATTTGTCTGGTTGGAGTCAGGAGTTAGTTTTCTATTCTGTAGTCCTGTTTACACACACGGACAGCAGAAAGTAGTTTTTCTAAACAGAATTCAGTGTGGATAAAGTCTTCCAAGAAGTCCTTGAGCACCACAAGCTTTTCTTACTCCTCATCAGTCATACTCTCACACTGCCTTTGCTTGCCGTTTGCTCACTTTTGGATTCCTGTCACACACAACCACAGTGAAACCAGTGTCCTGGCCCTTGTTCTTGCTGCCACTTTGCAAGGACCCACTGCAGGATTCCTTCTAAGACCTTAATCCTGCCAATCCATGCCTTGCAATGGCAGTTTCTGTTGATCCAATTGATGTTAAACAAAGGTTTGTAATTGTCTTTCTATTTTCTCTGAATAAAAATTATGTGGCATAAGTCCTAGTGGCAGAGAGAGCTGAGCTTGAATGTAGATTGAATGGCAACCACCAACAACCTTGCAGGATACCTCAAGAGCCAGTCCAGTGTTTGAAGTAATAGATGTAAGGATTTCTCTCTCTGTTATGTCTCCAAGCCATCTGGAATTTACATTTGTTTAACTTCACTGTTGTAAGTCACTTTCTTTCAGTTTGATTGGTGCAGTTCACCCAGAGAGAAGAAACAGGAACTCTGAAGTCTTTAAATAATACAGAACAATACCTTCTGTTCCCATGGACACCCTTACTGTACATAACTCCAAGTTACTATTTCCACTTTTGACAAAATACGGAAAACTTGTGAAATCTAGCTATATTAAGGTATGTATAATAGACACCTACCTTCTAAATAACAGAATTTCTTTTATACCTCCTTTCTAAATTTCACCTGAAGCCAATCAGTTTCCTCTCTCATAGTGTCTGAACATACTTTTCCCTGCCTAAGGAGACAAATTTTAGACTAGAAGTGATGCTGAAACTTAGCTTGGTTTCAGAAAATTTTTCAAGTTTTCATTTTTCTTCACTGGAAACTGTGGCACTGAATACACTTCCCTTCAGATGGATGGCAGCTTTGAAATGTCCTAAATAAGCAATTTGAGAGCTCAAGTTCTGATCAGCATATGTTAGATACATGCAGCAGTAAAATTTACTCCTTTCAGCTTCATCAGGGATTTTCTCAGTGTTTCTTCTAATGTTAGTTTAGTCTTAACTATACCTTGAAGCAGGTCCATGGAGGGACAGATCTACATTTCTGTTCAGCTCACAGTCTGGTATTACTGACTGCAGCAGGGACAAAAGTAGGCAGCAGGACTTCAGCTAACGGTGTGACTCTCTCCTGATTACCTTGGGAAGACTCAGGCTAGAGAAACACTGTCAATTCTCCGTACCAGAAAAAGACATGCTAGTTTTGGGAAGCAAGGAGAAATTGCCTTTGACATTAAAATGGACAGTGCATTCTGCAGCATGTGGGACAGTCATAGTGGTCCTACTTCTTCTGCGCCTTCCCCCATCATACCTGCCAGCACACATATGTGCATACACACTTGGGCTGGTCTGACTCCATGCCCCAGAGCACATCCTTCTCAGGACTAGGTATGTCATGTCTTCTTGCACCAGCCAATAAAAGAATTTTTTTTTGCAGCCTGCTTTAGCATTTGCCCAGGACTCTGCAAAATAGAACTGATGAAAGAGCAGTAAATGCTATACGTTTGTGACAGATGATGTATCAATGAATCTTTTTCCTACAGCTTTATAATTGTAATGAAGTCACAACTCAAACAACACAGTGTGTTGGCCATGTTTGTTTTAAAAAACTTCAAGATTAAACTTGGCTTTCTCAGTAGCAAGAAAATTAGAATTAGACCAGCATTAATTGTTGCCTCAACAGAGTATTAATTATTGCCTCAGCAGCACTGTGATCTGCTCACAGCTGCCTGCGGAGAATAGAAATTTAAACAAATTGGGAAAATGGGCCAACATTTGCAGATGGTGGTTAAACACTCGGTTGCACACAGGCTCCCAACAGTCTTGACTTTAATTGCTTACTTCTAAGAATCATTAAAGAGAGTCTCCTTTAATTGTCTGTTGTTGTAATGGTTTCAGAGAGAATTTGGCCATTTCTCTTTGGCTACACCTCAGATAAATTCACGTCATTTCCTATTGCCCGTAAACAATCATGTCATCATATGCCAGAAAGATGTGTTCTCATTCCCTCTTCAGCTCCAGAGCAAGGAACAAGGGTGTCTTAACAGAGAGAACAAGGGCCTCTTCACACAGTTTGCCCATGTAAGGTCCTGGTAGATCTTCAGCCTCTTTGCTGAATTGGTGGCAGCTTTTCCACTCAGGTCTCAGGGGCTCTGAGTTATTAACATATTGCTCACCTTTGCTTTAAAACCTGGGCTTTGGCTTGGTTTAATTAGCAAAGCTGATGGGGTTTTTTCCTTATCTGGACTAGTAGGTGTGATTCATAACACCTCATGGCACCATATATTTTCAAAGTTAATCTGATCAGGCCCATATATGAAAGCACTCTGGTTTTGAATTCTCCTAAATCTACTGTAGATGTGCGACTTCTGTATCCAAGGCCAACTGGCAGGTTGTCATGTACATCCCTATACAGATGTAGTGGAAAAACATCCAATTCATGTGCTGAAGCTCTTAAAGGAGTCAACACAGGCACTAGGCCTGCAGCTGCACTAATGTGCCTTAAAAGGCTGGCTTGCCTTTAGAACTACTGCAGGCAAGGATGAGGGTTTCATCATCCACAGCTGCCCATAAGATGTATGGGTCCCCCATTCCATTCCACAGATGGCCATTTGTCTCAGTTCTAATAGGGAATCAAGTTTTGACTCTAACTTAGAGAAACTGTTGCTGCACTGTGGCATGATTGGCTATTTAGCACACAAGCAAAGCACTTAAAAATGCTCCATTCTTTTAAATCAATGCAACTCCAGAGATTTTAGGCCAATTATGTGGACATGAAAGGTCTTCTCAACAGTTTTGGCATGGCTGTTGTTACAGCTTACAGTTTGCAGCTAAGTGGGTTAAGAAGAGATCTAACAAAATTCGATATACTACTACTGAAGACTGGTGTAAATGTTTATATTTCTGCTGTTCATACTTTATCAATATTTATGCAGCATGGATTTCCCTCTCAAAGATGTGATCATCAGTAATGAAAAGAAATGCACTTTTATGTAAAAAGAAATTAGGCTTTTTGGAAAAAAACCCCACAACAACCAGATCTCAAAAAGAGTAAAGCTTCGTTAAAACTTCACTAAGCATGTCAGTAAATTCTCTTTAGCTTTCTGACTCATTGCTCCCCTTCCTGTAACTCCCCTGGCTCACAGTAGCGTATGCTTCTGTATAACAATAGCTGCTGTATTTGAGATAAATCTTGAGGTTTTGACACTGTAGAATGTAAATAGCACCTCGGAGTCACAGCACCTTTCAAATCTTGCTGATGAGATACCAAGAGGAGAAACAGTGATGCAAGTTCTGGTTTAGTCCTAAAACAGGTTCCACCCATGCTGGGAAAGGGTTGCCCAGAGCCACAGAACAAGCTCATCTTATGGTGCCAGCAGAAAAAAAAAAAGCCTTCTTTCACTGAAAAATGGGAGTTCAGGAACATCAGACTAGGTCTCATCACATAATTTTCTTCATATTCTTATATCCATGTGGAAGCTTGGGACCTTTCCCATTAGTTAATTAAACTGATGAGGCTGAAGGGAAAGGGCAACAATCAAGAGAGAAACAATCCTGCCATTGCCTAACTCGTTTCCAAATGTATAGCTCCTTATAGCACACAAGAAGCTGTTTTGGAAGAACTGTTGTTATATCCCCATCTTTCAAATGTTGTGCACATTGTATATGTTAAAGTCAACCCTGTTGGGGACCTTCCATTCAAATTGCTGGTTTTCCATTTAGAAAAGAGCAGGAATCATGATTAAATTCAAATTGCCAGTCTTTGCTCTTTTCTGACATTGCTTGTAAAGCATATTTGTTAAGCACCATCTGCTGTACATTCAGAAAATAGCAACCAAAATTGCTATTCTCTTTCCAGCTTTTAAATGAAATTAAAATTATTTAAATTCTGTCTATTAAAAAAATGCATTATTACAGCTCTGGAATGATAAAATTGCATTTATATAGTTGTACAACTGCATTATCTATCTATGTACAGTTACATATAGACCACAGACTGGGAAAGACACTTGGGAGAGAAACCATGTTATGAAACACCTCATCTTAGAACAGGACAGTGGAAGGAGATGGGGAAATAAAAATGATGTTAAGCCTCATTTCCAGATGTACTAAGTAAAACCATTGTCTTTCAGGGGCAAATTTAATGTGTGGTAACATCAAGATGTGATAAAAACAGAAGCTATGCATCCGTTAAAAATCCTAAATGGGGATTTATTAGTTTTTCAGAGTGGAACAATTATTACCAATATTCTCAAACATCACAACTCTATTGATAATGAACTGTAAGTGATAAAGAAGAGTACTCCAATTATTAGCCTGAATTAAGTGAACAGCCTGAAAGGCGTAAATAAACCTAGAGGTCATTTAAATGAAAAACAGCCACCAGATGTTTTTCTCAGCCTCTGTGTAAAGCCTTTCTTCTGTATTTTTCTTAAAGTTTTTTTGTCTTTGAGCATTTTAATGAAGGAAATGAGTGTCAGAAGCTGTCCATCTCAGAATGGGTGGCTCAGAAACAGGTAGGGAAGGATTGCTGTCATGATATGCAAGGCACAGGCTGCACAGATGAACAAGGCAGCAGAGGTGAAGGAGCTTGAGCCTCCAAGGTGCCTTGCTGGAGCTGCTTGGTCTCTTTTCCTATCCTCCCTGTCCCCTTCCTCTTGCCTTTGCAGCCCATCTGTCCATCATGACCTAACAAAGTTTCTCATTTTGTACCTCAGCTTCCATCTCAGGGCATCTATTGCCCAGATAGATCTACCCGGCAGTGAATATGAGTCTCATAGGTTGGAGGCTGTCATTGTCAGGACCCATAAACCGCATGTTGGAAGGACAGTTGGGTGAGGCAGGGATGGCAGGAAATGGCATTTTGGAGGTCAAGGCTCAATGTCATCCTGAAGCTGCAGATTGTAGCCTGATCTTTTCCAGGACATCTTTGGTACTATGTCATAGATACTGGGGGTCAGAGCACTTGTAGCTGCAAAAAGTATTCATGGGACCTCTGCTCATTACTCTGTTCCAGGAATGGAACAAAGACTGGCGAGTCCCAAAGCTACAGAGGATGCAACACCAGCAGTCTGATAAATTTAAAGCAAAGAAAGTCTTAAATCTCTTACCCTCTATGTGCTTCTCAGTCCAACAGGTAAAAGTCCACCAAAGAAGGTTGTCTTCTTGCTTAGTGCAGAGCAAGGCTTGTTCTCAGCCCTGGCCTTTTGGGTTCATGATTTACTTACCCTTTCAGAAGCAGGGAACACTCCTCTTTGCACAAAAAGAACCCCAAACAAAATAATAAAAAATACCAACTGCTTCCTGTGTGCTGGGCTAGTGTCAGCTCAGAACTCACAATGAAAAGGGTAAAGTCAAGCAAATATCAAATACTAAATGTCCTGTTTAACATTGCTTAGAGTTTCTAAGATGCTGCTTGGTGCTGAGCCATGGTAGCTGCCTGGTAAAAGCACTGTCATCAAAAGAAAAATTGTGCCCTCTTAGTAGTAAGTAGAACTTGCAATTTTATTTCAAAGCCAGGAACAAGACTAGTTATAAAAGTGCATATTGTAGCCTTTGTTCTGACAATTGTAGACTGGGAAATAATGAGTGTTTATTAATAAATATATCCTGAGGGTATCCAAAACAGGATTGCTGTGCTAGTGAAAGCATGGGAACCAAATTCTGTAGATGTTGCCTTTTCTCAGCCCAGGAAATTTAACTTTGGTGACTTCTACTGTGATGCAAAAATTGTGAGAAAAGTAGGAATAGAAGCTCATAACTTTAATTATGGATTTCTACACTTACAGATATACACTTGTTCTATTCAGGTCTCAGTGTACAATGCTGCTATGGTTAGTTTGGAGTTTTTGGGTGATGGAGGGTTTTTTGCTCAGGGAGTATGGCTGTACTTAGCCTTTGTCAGAGAACACTTTCAGTTTAGTTCTTACCATTTAGAGGGAAAATATCCCCATAGAAAAAAAATCATATTACTACTTTCTCCTTTCTGATTTCCCTCTTCCTCTTATTCTGCCATCCTGCCTCTTTATTTCCTCATATTATTGTACTGTCTTCATTCAAACACAGCTCCATGGCCATCTGAGGGATGAAGAGCTACCTCGTGTTCATAGGAGAACAGCCTTTTGTTGTTAGACTCACTTTGCTGCTCAGGTGTCATGGTGATTATTGCACTAGAAATACTCAACTGTGCAACAGCCTTTAGACAGAGAGAAGGAATTCTGTAATGGTTAGACCTCTGTCCTGAAAAATTTGCAACAGTAGACTAGAAATGTTTCTGTAAGGAAGCAGAAACTTCTCTCTTGCCACACAGTTTTCTAAACTGTTAAAATAGCAATAGTAGAACAAGCATTTGATCACCGTTATGTTATGTAAAGTTCCTGTTTGTCAATTCTAAACTGTTAAAATAGCAATAGTAGAACAAGCATTTGATCACCGTTATGTTATGTAAAGTTCCTGTTTGTCAAATACTGCCCCCTTGAATATCTGAAATATCTCACCTTTTCAGTGCTAAATACTGTTGACTGCATCTCTTTCAGTTTGTCCAGCTGCAAATTTATGGAGCTGTTATTCTCTTATCTGTTAGCTCTGATATAACCTTGCCCACTTCTGATGAAGGCAAAAAAATAAAAAAGTACTCCTACACAGTCATTCAAGATCAGTCCAGCTATTGCAAGTGTCAGATTCTGTCAGTGGGAAGCCAAGCAACGTCAAATTGTGCTTGAATGCTGTGTTCAAAAGAAGAAAAGCCTCTGACAAGAAGAAATTAATTCTTTCAGGTTATCTACTGGAAAATTCTGATGTGCTGTAAAGATGGGGTCACATTTAGGTATGATATTCAGAAAATTTGGGGTTTTTTTTCCAAGTGCATACCTTAATCTATAGAAGAAAGGTGTTCTTGGAAGATGTGGGAGTACCTACAGAGTCTTGGGCTGCAACTCAAATAGCTCTGCTTGGATATTGTTCATCTCCATGGTTTGTCATATATATGACAAAAACATACACAATTGAAAGTAAATGAGGAGGAAGTAAATGCATTTGACCACCGTGTATGCCAGTAAAAAGCTGTCTTTGAAGTGATGATGATGATATGGGAGATAGGGGACAACCTGAGTAGATTGGTAAAATACCAGCTGCTATTCCCCCAGTGATGTATGACATCTTAGAACTTTTTCCATATGTAAATTTAAAATGTGCATAAACCTAGAGCCTTATTTCCCCAGTGAAATACAGAATATTAAATGACTTTCCAGGGAACACATAGCAGGTTAATGGCAAAGCTATTGATCCAAGTCTTTCCTTGATTCATTTCATTGGATGGCAGGGGTCTTTCTCAGATTTCCTTTCTGGATCATTCTTTGGTTGGAACCTTGGCTCCTTCAAATATATTTCACCTTACAAATTGGCACAAAGTTACATGCGCAGATTGACATAAGCATAATCAAGACCAAAAGTTACACAACCATCAGGTTTGCATGGTAAATACACCATATAGATTATCAACTTTATGCTATTATTAAAAACACATAATTGCCTACTAAACACATTTAGCATACTAAAATTGGATTATCAATGAATTTTGCCAAAATAAATCCCCAGTGATATGCAGGAAGTTTCAAGCTCTCGCATCTAAGGGTAATATTTTGTGAGCCCTAGCATCCTAGGGGTAATATTTCATAAGCCAAGACATCAGAATTAGAAAGAATGCTGCACTAAGAAGGAAGATGGGCTGCAGCCCAAACTTTATGAGGTTATGCTGTTATTGACATTATTGGGCTAGACTTTCAACTTTTGAATTGCCTGGAAGAAGAGTGGTAAACAAGAGAGTGGAGTGAGACAGCCCCAGTTGGGACTGATCTGTTCTGAATAACTCAGCTGGGCTCCGGGTAACTACAGATATAAAACCTGTGCCAAGACAAAATCTGTGGGCAGTTTCCAGAAAAGCAGAACTCCTTTTTCTGAAACTGCAAGTGTGAACTGAGGAGATGATAGCCCTTAACTCTTCCCTTCAAAACTGCAGAATTTGGAGGAGAAAGCTCTACAGTACCATAGGGGCACAATCAGACAGCCTAGAGGTAAAACCACTTTCCTCTTTTCCTTAGTCTACATCATGAAAGCAAAAAGCAGGGGGCTACCCTTAATTAGGCAGATGTGAAAAAGTTAAACCAAGGAATGAGTCCTCATTTTGATGTGACCTCTAAGTCAGGTTTCAAACTGAACCATTTTAAGATGTAAAAGTAGAGTTTGTCCTACAGATAAACCAAGTCACCTCTTCACCTACTTCACTTAAGCATTTCTTGAATGTGATCAGTGGATTCAGAAAGCTGCAGGGCTTTCCCTTCACCTTTCACTTACCTTCATCAGTCAGGAGAAGAAAAAGGAAGGAAAGTTCTATATGTCATTCATGCATGCAATATACGTTGCCTGTATTTTTATTTTGGAAACACTGAGCAGTAAGTAATGAAAACCTATCAGTAATGAAAACCTATCCTAAACTAGAGCTAAGCAAATAACCTTTTTAATGGTTAAGATCCCATATCTCAGTATCAAAAGCTCACAGACTGAAATGTTCTTTGGTCTAACTGATGCTTTAAATTATTTTAATGACTGCCAGTTTGTATGTTAACTCCTTGGACCAATTACAATTGTCTAAATTTCAGCTTCATCAATCAGTTATCACATGAGCCACATAAAGCTCCTCTAGTTTCCTGCTCTGATGGGATCTGCGCATTTGCAACTCTGCTTCCCAGTGCAATTATGTATGCAGCTACGAAACCCTCTCTGACAGTAAAACTGGGTTATTTGTTTGTTCCAAGAAAACTAACACAAAGGGAACATAAGAAATATCAAGCTGAGTTTATTTAAGATTTAGATAAACGTCCATGGAACACTGTGGTGGTGCGGCATTTTGTTGAAAGCATTACAAGGTGCAATTCCAATGCAAGGCATACTGGAAGTAGCTGTGTGGGAGGATAATACTTCATTATAAACCTAAATTAGATGCCCAAAGATTTCTGTCATCTCCAGAAATATCAGGATCAAGAAGAGGTTTTCTAGTGGAAATAAATTAGTCTCCCCCCCTCCCTTCAGGCTTGAGAAAGTTGTATGGCTTTTTTAACAGTTTCTAATGAAATCCCAAACTTTGGATGACTTTAAAAGTCATGCAAAATTCACAGAACACCCATGTTCATAAACCTCAAGTAAAAGACCAGTAAGGAAATAAATTGCAGTCCTGTAATTAGAATTTTACATTCTCCACTGTTTCTCTGGAAGGGTGAATCTATCTTTCTTCTAAACCATGCTGATAAATTGAGTTAATATTTCATGTTTTAAGACACACTGAAATCAGACACTCCACAGTGAGATTTGCTTTCTGCATATTATCTGGGGGGAAATACTAAACAAACCCATCAATTTCTAACATGTTAAAGGGGCTAATATGTACATGAATATTTTCTTCAGGCTCTTTATTGTATAGTCACAGCTACAGCCAAACACAACAACAGAGATGGGGCATTATGATATGAAATGGGAAGTGGTCAAATTTTCAAAGCGAGCTGCTGGGTATTGAAGACTTTTGAAAATTTGGCCCCTGACTCTTTGATGCCATTCCAGAAAGAAATACCTCTATGCTGGCAGTTGGCCAACCAGATTTGGAAATAATTTTGCAGTTATTTCAGTAAAGCATAAAAGCCAATCCTCAGCTTTCTCTGCCTGATTAAGCACTGTCACCAATCACTATGCATCTCTAAGGTACACATGAAATATTCCTAGATAAATCCTCCATCTCCAGAGAAATGTGTTTCCTATACGACTGTAAATCCAGGTTCTGTGCTGAAACTAATCCAGTCTGGCAGTACTATTGCCCTAGAAAAGTTTCCTTGGAAACGACAAACTTATGCAATAGCGAAATCATCCAATCTTTTCACGCCACTATATTATATTAAAAAGACCTGGTTTATTTATACAATGACTTACAGATCAGGGTCCTAGAAATAATAATACATAAACTTTTAGCAAAAAATATACATCTAATAATTCATCCTTCTATGATATATAGAAATTATGTATATTTGTGTGTGTGGACATATATATAAATATATGGGTTGTACTTACGTTTAGGGCACTTGTGTATCTACATACACACAGTATACATTTATATATCTTTCTAGGTACCATGTCAGTACATAAACAGACATAAATACACACACAGGAGCATATTCACACTCTGTAAGTAGATGTGTACTTTGCAGAATCTGCACACAAACAGCTGGAGTCCTTCACTAGCTGCGAGCATCAGAAGGGTCAGTGACCACCCACATTAGTGTCTGTGGGAAGATAACTGATGTCATCGCTGTGGGCACAGGACTGGCCTGATGCATCTTCCTTTGTGAAGGACTAAATTTGCTGGACAGTGGCACCCTGCAATGCAGGGCTTTTTGCATGGGCCAATCTCGTTCCAGTTGTCACAAGTTTTGATGCATCCTGGACCACAGGTATCATAAACTGCACCATGTTTACACTGGGTTGCTGAAAGACAGTTAAAAGGAACAAAATATGTATATTATGCAGAGTCTCACAAGGAAAGTTTCATATCTGCTTAGTTTCTACAGCAAATATCAGTAAGCACATTTTGGTGTGACAGTCATCTAGAGGGGAAAAAAAAAAAGTCACTTGTAAATCAATTCTGCTATATTAAATGCAACACTGCTTTGCATCACAAATACAAAGGTAGTAAAATTCCTACTCAAAAAGGTATTAAGTTCCCAGCAGACTTGAAATTTTTGAGAATTTTAACACAGCTGATGGTATATAAAGTTTTGGCAAGGTTTCTATCTATAAATAGATTTTCTATGCTTTATATTTAAGGCATATTATTGTTTATTTATTCACTACAATGCCTTTTATCAAAGATTCCTGAAACATTTACAAGGACAGAGAGGTGAGGAGAAAGGAGAGTAATTCACCACATCAGACTTTGTATTCCTAATATTACATTTTCAATATTGCATATTGCAGCAAGAAAAACAATGCTGTTAGTTCAGCAGCACCATTTCTAAAACAAACAAACAAAATATTTCCATGCTTTATGTTATTTTACCAAGGGACCACTGAGATTGAGGATTCTTCTGCTTAATGACTGCAGTGTCTTTTCCTTGATTTATGTCGTTGACAGTTCAATGCATTTCCAATACAAAACCATTGAGGACTCAGCTAAAAGCTCTATACACCCTGCCCCGAGATCAATATTCAAACTCTTAGCATTTTATATCCTGCCTTTTTAGTATGGAGAATAATACATGGTTTGATAGCAAATAAAGGTCTGTTATTCTTTCTAACATCTGTGTTGATGGCAAAACCAAGTACTGATAAAATAGTTTATAGATGGTAAGGGACCCTCAGGCAACTCTAGCTACACAGAGAGGCAATTGCATTAAGAAGGTTTCTTCCATTTTGAGAGACATTGAAGGTCCAGATCTTTTAACGAATAGTTCTGTTATGGACAGAAAAAATGCTTTGTTGTAAGGATTGCCCTTATAGTGCCATTACAATACTGTTATTATTCATAAAGAGAAAATAGGCAGAAATAAATGGATTAAATATGAATAAGAGCGTATCACAGAGGAGGGAAATCTTAGTGCTAAGGCATCATAAATTTAAGGGGTTCTTCACCAGTAACAAAGTGAGCTTCAGAACACCATCAGCTTGTTGAAAGTTTTACTTTGTATGTAATTTATGGCATTTATACATATGTGATAAGCAGCCCTGAAGGAAGGAATTCTGACAAGAACGCATGCAAAGTCTGCAGGACACAGATATTAGAAAAACAATCAAAAAAAAAAAGGGAAAAATTAGATAGTACAGCAGAAATTACATTGGACTTATAGAGAATCAACAGCTGAATAATAGATAGATACTACATATTAGTAAAAGAAAAAAAAAAAAAAAAAACAAACCACAAAACTCTCTAGCTTTAAGAATGAGAAAGTACCACATCAAGTTACCTAAAAACTCTGTGCAGTATCTTTTATTGAATTAGAATAGTTTGGGAAAAAAAA
>JAAGNO010008409.1:49472-86458 GCA_033439905.1 Ceryle rudis | reverse complement strand
TATTATTCTCATTAAAGCTGTTCTAGTTTCCTTTTCTAATCACTAAGTCTCTCTCCCTTATTCCTTTTCTATTCCCCCTGAGGGAGGGGGCGTTGACAGAGAGCATCTGTTATAGGTCTAAGGGGCCGCCCTGATCCTAAACCGTGACAAATGGAAAGGCTCATGCTGTAGCTATTGCAAGCTCTCTCTTCGCATGTTTAATCTTATTGAAGTACTGAAGCATTGTATGTAGACCTGAAGACTTTACGACTTTGAGGCTTGAGATCATTCTCTCTTTCTCCAGAATTTACTAACATTAATCCAAAAGCAGCAAATAACTCAGGAGGAAGATAATTTTGGAGGCTGATGAAAACACAGAAGCACTTACATCTACTGAGTATTTGTTCAAAGCACTTGCCTAAGGAACAGACTGCTTCTTGCAGCAAAGGGAGTAATTTTTCAAGGATCATTTCTTCCAAGACCACATAACCATATCTGCACTCCCTCTGTGCTTTTCCCACACATGATAACAATGGCAACATTGCTTAAATTTGGGATCTGATAAAGGCATCCATTACAAAGTTAAATCATCAGTGCCCTGACATACTTTCCTGCCAAGAGGGAAAATGCCCAGAATAAGTAGCAAGCAGCATATATGTGCTTAGTACTAGAGGCTCCCCCATGGTACAAGAACGCCCACACTGCTGAACAGACTCCAAAAAAAACCCCTAAAGATGTGGGAACAGTAAAGGAACTCATATCTCATCCTTGGTGAGCAGTGCATAGTGAATCTACTGCAGGCATATGCTTCCTATAGGGAAATCTTCCTATGAAGAGAGCATTGGCCATAATGCTTGAGAATATCACAGCTGTTTTTGGAAGATTGCAGAGGAGGAGTTTGCATTAGTAGGTATTTGAATCACACGTTCAGATTTCATCCTAATTCCTGATTTTTGTACAACTTTGAGTCAACCATGGACTGTATGGCTCATGGAGCCAAGCAGAAATGATAAAATAGGCAACTCCACCAAAGGTCAAGAGCTGCATGTGAGGTAAGATTTCTAGGGCATAGCAGTCATGTTACACACAGATCAGAGTCCTAATTCAACTCTGAGTGCCATTGTTCCTGCTCCAGATATAGATTTGGCACTCAGAGATAATTAAACAGAATCGAAGGATGTCCACATCCATCACTGCCTTGCCAAGGCAACCTTCCAAAGCAGTTATTTAGAGGAGTTCAGTTAGCTGAAAGGGATGCTTTAAATGGAAGGGGTAATTATTGCTAGTAATTTCAAACATAGCAGAGACAGACATCAATTCAATTTTGATTTCTTTGTATATCCTGCTCCTCTAAAAAAAGTCAGAACCCATACTTTCCTCACAAAGGATAAGCAAAAATGGTATTTTAGAGACACTAAATAAATGAAGGTCCATGTAGACCTCTGAAAAAGCATACTGTGCTGCACAATATCACCACAAGCCTATACTACATGCTGCTGAAAGTATCCAAAAGCCTTTGGATAAAGCCAAAAGGAGTGTTCTATGTGTATTTTTAACCTTTATAAAGAGCATGCTGTGCTGCCAGAATTACGTTTTATTGCCTTCACCAACATTCCCTACAAGAATATGGTAAAATGAACTGTTCTTAAACATTTTCTAAAACTTCATAAAATGAAAATTCTCAGGATAGCACTACCCTGACATCTATTTATAATCTCTCTTATTATGTAGTAGTAGTGGTAAAAGCACTAAAACGAGGGGAAGGAGGAAGGATCAGATAAAGAACAAAACAGCACAGCATGCTGCCCTACTTCTTTCTTCATGAGAATTCTACTACTGATGTGTCAAGTAGGCTTTTTGTATCTTGTGCTTGGATCCATAAAGTCATCTGTGGCTTTAAATGTTCCTTCTGGTCCTGAGAATGGAAAAGTTGGCTAAAATCCCTCCATGGGGAAATAGCTTAACCATGACTGAGGAAGACAATGAAGTCCCATGCTGGGCTCCAACAAGCATCTGGTATGACTCAGAATATTTTCTAGAGTTGAGGGTTACAGCATAGCTGAGTGGCTGACTTGCCACCTTTGGAGAGAATGAATTTTTGCTCAAGAAATTCCAACAGAATACAGAAACGCCACCCAGAGCTCTGGAAGAGTTGACCCTTTGCACTCCCACTCACTTCCAGAAAGTTTAACTTTTAAAGCCCTGGCATTTGAAATAAATACCTGTATGCATGAGAAATCAAGAGGTTTGAGTTTGAGTTCACATGTAGCATATATCTTGAAGTGAAACAGTTTAAAAACACTTCTCTGTGTACATGACATAAAACTTTGTGTATTGATTTATTGGAATAAAGAGGACATACAGCCTAAATTTCTCAACCCATTTCAAACTAGAGCCGAATATCACACTGAAATGCACCCATCAAAAAATGTTCTCTTTTACTTGTTTACTTGAGCAACATACATAAAATTTGTTCCGCCCTCTTTGTTGCGATTAATGCAAAAAGGATTTGGCTGCCTGTATGTTGTATGATCTGTGGTTTGTGTATCTGGCTGGAAAATACAAGGACCATAACAACTCTGCTTGAGAACAGACTGAGTTTCCAAACTCATTACGAAGAGAGAATTCACAATAAAAAGTTTGGTCCGACAAAAAGATAACGAGCAAATTTAGGTGTTATCACCTGGAACCTAACAAAGGATGTTCAAAAGCTAAAACCTGGTTTCTCAAGATATGTATTTCTTCAGTTAACTAATATCCACAGTCATCCACTTGCAAATACCCATCACATAACTGTAAAACTTACAGTAGCAGTATGTCTTATGCTACCTGATATGGCTTATCATACATTTATGCAAAGCTTTCTGGTGAAAAAACCCTCTAGGTGCTATATTGGTTTAATGTTCAGAAAGAAAGTCAACTCCTAAGGGATTTTCTACCAAAATTCTCATCTTTCATAGGCCCTGTGACCTAAGGACTACAACCTACAGGCTCATGACTGATTTCCTATGGAAGAGTGTTTGGTCTTATTGACCTACTTTATGTTTCCAGAGCCCCATCATTTCCTGTCAGAAACCACAACCTAGAAAAATATCATAATTTTCCATTTTGAATTTCTTAAGTCAATAATATTCTTTACTACAGATCCTGTTCTGTCATGACACAGCAGTATTCAAGCTATTTTTCTGACCACATGTATATCAAGTCTTTCTAATGAGAGGAAAAGAAATGGAGGATGTCTTAGTGGACCTTCTCAATAGCCACACTAATATTTCACATTTCTATTAACTGCGGGCACACGCTGAGCTGAGCACTATTACACTGCTAATGTGAATTTGACATACAACAGACACTCCATTGTAATGGAATTTTCAGTGTCCTTTAGCTTAGCTACTGTGGAAAAATCCATCATCATTCTGAGCTTTTGCATTAAGTAATTGACATAAAATTTATCTTTTTCTCCATGTCTAGACTTGATTTTTAAAGAAAAGTCCACCTAGTGGACTTTTCTTAGTCTCCAGTTCTTCAGGCACAAGTGGAGACTGAACTGTCATTATCTTATGCAGAGGGAGGAAAACCCAGTCATCACAATTCAATTTCAAAAAGACAGACATGTTTTAATATCTAGCTTTATACTATCCAAGTGCTACTTTCAATCAACAGTTAACCTTTGTTATTATGATTCACGCAGTGCAAATGAATATGTATTGAATAAATGAATCAAATATGAATGCATCAACTTTCATTCTAGTAAACAGAGAGCCCATTAACATATTCTGTAAGACAGTCCTCATTTGAGAAAAGCCAAAATATTTCAAAATATTGAAAGCTTTTGAAGTCATGGACCTACTGAAATATAAACCATGTAGATACACCAACAGCATATTGCCATAGTCATGAGATAGACATAAAAAATAAGACAAGATTTAAATCTATAATAAAAATTTAAAAACCATCATCTCCTGTCTACTGACAAAAAATATTGTGGCCCTGCTGTGCTATCTGTCATAAAAATATGTCATCTCCAATAACAAGCACAATGAGAACATGAAGCAGGAAATAATTCCGAAGTGCAAACATAAACTGAAGCTATCTTCAGCTTTTGATGATGATTCACTGTATATATTTCCAAGGAGGTCTTGTGATATAATAATTAACAGGCTGGCTAGTTTAGAAACATTCTTAAACTCTACACAGCCCACTCCCTGGCTTAACCCATATAAAAAGAATATTTTTCCTCTAGGTGGCTGCAAAGCATTTAAAAAGCTGCTGTCTCCAAATGGACTTGAAAGAAAGTGAGCAAGGGAAAAAACAGACAGGAGACTGCTACTCAGAGAATAGCTTTGTTCCTCGTCTTGCTCCCTTTACAAACCAAGAGCCAAAATCTTGTTTCTGCAAAGTCAGGCTCACTGAGCACGCCACCTTCCAGTCTGTCCCACTTTCACTGCAAATTTCATCACAGAGGTCTCTCTGTTTGCTTTTCATCAAAGATAACTACTAAAAATAGGACTTGGAAGAAGTCTGGCTCCTTCATATGCAGAAAGCTTTGGATAAAAGATGCCCTTCACACTACTACAGCTCTTTAACCTTCCTGAGTGCAAGATCTCAGTTGCAAAACACCATACAGGGCCTTAAAATACAGAGGATGAAATGCTGGCTCAGTAAAAAGGATGGGGATTTTCCTGCTGACAACACAGGAGTCAAGATTTAGAACTGTCATCAGCCATTTTTTTTGCACTTCTATACTTCAAGGTTTTGAAGGATCCAGACACTTTCACAACTAAACATTAAATCCTGGAATTCTGGAATTGAAATACTATGAATTAAAATTTCCTATATTAGACATAGCGACTCCACAACGTATCACCCTGGCCTGGGAGCCACAGAAAGGCACATGGATGTTACAGAGTCACCTAATTCTGGGTGAGGTGGAATGAAGCGATATGAGGAGACAGAGCCAAGATTTTTTCTCCTTCATGACATACGTTTCAGTGCATTGGTTTGGGCATAGTCATTTACCTGGCTAGATACAAAGACAGCTCTAATGTGAATCAGCAGTCTTGAAAAAGAAATACCAGCCAGGAGCTTGAGGAAACCCTCCATATCACAGAACAGTCACAATCACAGGTTATTTTCCTCCTCATCCGTGGGTGATGCCCAGTGGCAAAGATTTTAAAATAAATTCTGGGCTTTGTCTTGTATACAAAATCCTATACATCCAAATTTGACTTTGCCTCTTTTTTTTTTTTTTTTTTTTGTCTAGGCAGAGACTCTATGGAGCAGATCAGGGCCTGATGTCAGCCATTTTGAGTGTGGTGCCTGATAGAGCCACAAAACCATTTATTCTCTCTCTCCATCACTTTTCACTCCATAAAACCTTCCCTGGCCTCCCTGCAGAAGCAGTGGAGAGCTCTCAGAGATGTACCTGTTTGTTATGAAGCTTGCTGTCAAACTCGGCAGTGGTTGCAAGCTACTTTAAACCATAATCACCAGAGAAGTTTTGTCAGTGCTGAGCGTGCCTTTCACTCTTTGGGAAAAGAGAGGTGGCACAGCTGCAGCAAAGCAGCCCAAGCAACACATCTCCTGAAGAAGTGCAGCTGACAGGAGAGAGAAATCCCAGAAGGTAATACGGAAGGAAAATCTGTGGCTGGAGGTTACACACAGGATTTATAGCTCTTGTTCTCCGTGGGTCCTTGAGAACCACAATGTTTACAGTCCATACTTCCGGGAGGCCACTGATTTCCCTTTGAGGTGAGCATGTGGCACCCACTCCGCAGTTTTTCTATTCCCATGGATCTTTCCACAGGTGGGGAGCTTGAGGGCCTATATGAAAGCATGAGCAGATTAGCTCTGTCAAAACAAAGATCCCGGTTTTGTGCCAGTAAGGAAAAAAAAAATGAGGGAACAGGGAAAGCATAAAATAGAGTGTATTATATATAGAAGGAAAACTGTGTTTTAACAGAATTTTTTCAAAATTTTCCATTAAGCTCTGGTCACTTTCAGTGCAAGTTTTGGAATGCAACTCCCACATCCCTTTAGGATGGTCTGTGTTTTATTATGTTAGTAAGGAAACTCAGCTTACTCTGAGAAGAGCTACTGTATGAAACGTTTCAATCTCGAGCCAAAGTGGCAGGATTAAAAGGCCCACCTGATTGTTTTTCAGCCACTATTCTGGGGCCAGTGATTTAACACAATCTTTATCATGTGCAACAGAAACTTTTGGTACCAAGTAATAAGTAAGTCACAAATGAACAATATTCATCATAACGAATGAGATGATACGTGTCCAAATGTTACCTATATGATGACTAAATTTCAGCTGAGATACCTAAGCAGAAGAAGCAAAGGAATAAATCAGAAGAGGGGAGGAGGTATTGGTCATGAATCAGGGGAGATGAACTGAGTAATGGGAGAACATTAGAAGCTCACCCTTTCTTCCTCTCCTGCTCCCTCTCCCATTTCAGTGGTTCCATGCAGGACATATAAATATTAGAAATAGATGCACTGAAAGAAGATGAACAACTGCAGTGCCAACAGTCCAGGAGTAAAAAACATGAGGACCTGGATAAGTGGCAGTACTGCAAATCTGCCCCTGAAGCAAGCAATGGTGGGGAAGCAAGGTGGAGTAAATCCTGTTGCACGTATCTGTAGCAATTCTTACAGTTCAGAGGCATTAGGGAGGCAGAATGAAACTATGCCTACCCAAGAAGAATCCAAAGAAAGGATAAGATAATTCAGTGTCACGGGAGCGTAAAAAGCTTCTATATAACTGCATAAACTGTATCTGTTCTGTATATTAAAAGAAGCTATGGTCTCCGGGGATGCCATTTAGAAGATTTCATGGGCACTGGCAAATTGTTACATATTTAAAATCAGAGGCAATTATCAAGTCTTCAAGGCGCAGTTCACCTCACAATGTAGCCAGGTTCTTCTAGTCTTCTCAAGGTATCTCGCCATCAGCTTTAAGTTGCCTGGGTAAAGACAGTCTTCTGCTTTGATTCATGATGAATTCTGCAGAACGTGCTACAGAAAGTGATGTGATTGCATCCAGGCAAATAACTTCAGAAAACAAGAAGTCAGCTTTAAGCCTCTGGTTTCTCACAATCTCTCCCAGAGATATGTGGCCATTTTTCTGAGTTGCAAGATAGTGGCTCTTGAACATGCTATCAAGATATCTGTTCTTCAAAATACTTCAGAAGAAAAAGTCCAGTATATTGTACCAAATACTCTCTTTCTTCTATGTGAATCTTGTAAATAAGATCTGTGTTAATCAGAAACAGTACCATTCTGCTGTACTTTCCTTTTTCTCTGCGTGTGTATATAGATTTGTTTCTTTTCTACTCATAGGTCAGTAAAGCAATAGGCTGTACATTGCACTTCAGGTTAGACAGAAGTCTTGTTTACTCAGTTGCCCTTGTATTGCATTGGATATCTTGCTGCTTGATGGAATTAAGAAACAAGAACAACTTAAATTGTAACATTAGTTTTCTTGCCAAAAATAGGTTGATGAAGTCATACAACACCTCTGTGGAGATTTGAGCATGTTCAGCATACTCCACATGGATGTCAGCTGCAGTCAGACCTCACCTCTCTCCACTTACAAGGAAAGAATAGCATCATACATGCAGAAATCAGAATTTATCTTGACCTGAAATTGTCTCAGAGAGATTATATTATTGTGAGTGGCAAGGCCAGCAGTTCTTAGAGATCCCTTTATGTAACAGTAACAGCAGCTATCAAAAGAAAGAATCAAGAGGCAGTGAAGTTCTTGATCCCACATCTGCATGAAGAGAATGGTGGTGATGGAGTATTAACAGAAGAGGCAGAGTTCCTGGAGTCAAACACTGTGGGAATGAGTAAAAGCCACAGAAGGAAGTGGAGGCTACAGAGAAAGGCCCACAGTAAATATCTGCAGATGCTGTTGTTTGTGATGGAGGCTGAACCAACATGGACGTAGTCACTCACATATCACCTTCTAGCCTCACAAAAAAGAGGGAAAAAAACCCCAGCATCACCTGCAGAAGAATATTCTTTTCAAGATCAAAAGGCAAGGAGCAATAAAATCCGTGTCAAAAAAACATAGGCAGAGGAGGTTATGGATGCTGACTTGTGAACATCTGCACTAAGAAGCTATTTATGTAACCATGCAACAGCATGGAATAAACATCTGCAGCATGTAGACCACCAGCTGTGCAGTAATAATACTTTGAATATCCAAAGTGCCTTTCATCTGAATACTGCAAAGCATTTTCCAAACAAATTAAGCTTCACAACACCACTGTGAGCTTCTTATTTAATGCTAGGATTATTTCATCCTGCACCAAAATGCCATTGCTGCCAGAATGAAAAGTAACACCTGTTTATCTTCTCACAGAAATGTTGTACAACTTTCATGATGGGAAGGGACAAAAAGGCTGTACTTAAGTTAAAGTACAGGAATACTTGAGGTGGTAGAATTAAATGTTTAGAAATGAAACTCAGTAAACCAGACTATTATGTACACACACAACTCCTCTTTATTTTTTATGCAAACTGTCACATTAATTTTTATGCCCACATACTGTTACTCTTTGGTCCTTATTTCACATTTGGAAGAGAGAATTTCCTTGAGTATATACTTGTAGGGGTGTCTACAGATATGCTCAGAAGTACAGAAAAATACCTTTCTTGAACACAACCTGCCTGGATGCGTTCCTTTGTGACCTGTGCTAGATTATATAATCCTGCTCTGGCAGGGGGGTTGGACTCAAAGATCTCCAAGGTCCCTTCCAACCCCTGACACCCTGTGATACTGTGTTACTGTGATATATGCTTAATAAAATGTATTGCTGTGCATTACAAATAGCTTTCCTTTGTAATCCTTCAGGTCTGTTTTTCAAGGCATCCTGATGATTATACTATCACACTGCCTTCCAAGGCAGCATGCCATCTACTAAGTCCTTCAACAAACAAACTTCTTGCTGTGTGTGCTTTCAACCCCGTGGGGTATTCCATGTAAGCAGGATTCTGACCTGACTCTTTTGAGTTATTGAGATCTGATTGTATGTTTCTCAAGGGCACAGAGAAAGGCTGGAGAACATAACACTTGAAGACAGGAAGAATTACAGATACCTCATTATGATTTCCTCTCTCTGCTTTTTAATACACACACTTTTCCATCCCATAGTGTTAGTGGAGGGAGCAGTTAAATGGGGAAACTGTAGCAGCAAAGGAGGCTGGTTCTTTACCAAATAAAGCTTAGGACTGGCAGAACAATTTATAATGATGTATTGGACAGACTGTCCTGAACTCTTCAAAGTTAAACAAACATATATCTTTAGAACTTTTTGAAGGCAGCAATGAGATTGTGGTCTGTGCTAGTACCCTTGGATCCTAACCTATGAGTAAGGCTTTTTGATGTTATGGTTAAATCAAAAGAGTAGCTAGGACTTGGAAATGGCAAATCATATTTCTAAGACATTGTTAAGGGTGTTTGGGTATTAAGCAAATAGTTCTAGCTTTGGCTAAGGAGTACATTTTAAGCATTTTTACCTTCACAATCTCTGAGCAGGTCCCAGCTGGGCACGTGGTGGTTAACCTTGGGCCAGCTTCTTCCCTCCCAAAAAGCTGGTTGCAGGAGGACACAGCCTGGCTTGAGAAAAGAAGGGTCTTTCATGGTTAAGATTTTCCAGAAACACTCGGTATTGGTATAATTCTGTCACTGTTGAAGGCCAGGGTAAAATTCTGTTTGTTTGAAATGCCAGGTATGGTTGGCCAGCACCAGCTGCTTCTGATGTTTCATCCTACACAAACCAGCTCTCACACTCTCATACTGACTTCTCCAGAAAGAGCTGTTTCTTTTCTCCATGGATGCAACTGAACATGTGCTAAGTTGCTGACTATCCCATCAGGACTGACTTACTTCACTTCAAATAAACCATAAAATGGCACGAATTACTTGGGGAGAATAAAATGTTCCCTTTCAGTATATATGTTCATTAATTTCTCTCTCTCGTATGCTGGTTTTGTCTATTTGTTTCATATAGGATTTTCCTTAGCCATATATCAAAATAGTGAATAGAAGGATTAAGTCTTAAAAATAAATAAATCTCATTTTCATTTCTATCACATGTAGGATAAGCTTTTTAATACATGATCTTGAGCTGCCCACACAGTCTGACCTATTTAGAACAATAGTATTAACATGCAAGGGACTTTGAAAGCTTTCTGTCCATAGCAATATCAACATCTGTTACCAATATCTATTTCCTTTTCGATTTATTGAGAGCATAACACTTGAATTGTATTTTGTGTTTCAGTTTGGATAAACCTCAGAACTCAGAGGTTAACAAAGCTGAGACCTAAGCCGCACACCAGATCCAGCTCACCAGTAGAAACGATAGCATTGCATTGTTTCCACAAGACAAGGAGAAGAACCAAAATCTCCAGTTCTAGATCTAATATCTGTTGCAATTTAGTAACAAACTAAACTGATTCTCCATCCCCCATACATATCCACACATATACACATTGGAACACTCAATTTTAAGGACATTTGCCTCTGGATCTGGATCTTTGTTGGGCCACTCCACTTTCTAGACACAACCACAAATCTGTCCAGTTTAACTAGAAAGAGCAGAGATTCACAGAGAGCCCCAGGCAATGATCTCTACCCAACTTTCCTAGCCCCAAATTTGGCTCTGCAGTAGTACATTACATTTCTTTTCAGCAGTGGAATAATATCACTTACAATCATAGTCTCAGCAGTGATATTTATGACATTGTTCCCCCTAATCCTCCTACACCTGGTCCTTCACAGAGCTTGTAACCATCTTCAGAAATCACATGAAAACCATGACTTTTCCAAACTCTGCTTTGAACCCTGTCATTTTAGACATATTGTCGTAAGAGGAACAAGAAGAGCTGTGAAGGACAGCAAGGTTGCACCTCTGCTGTAGGGATACCTGACCCCATGAATCTGCCTGATCCATGGCTGGACTCAGTCCCTTGTCACCCAGCTGTGGAGCATCTTGGCGCAGCAGCACCAAGGAGCTGGGGTCAAAGCATCTTCCTGCAAGGCAGATGGTTGGTTTGAGAGGCTTGGCAGGAAGCTGAGGTGCTCTCATAGTTAACCAACCTCAGGCCTTGATGTCTTTTGTCAGACAAAAGAGTCCTCCTGCCCTCTTCTTGCCTCAGCTTCCCCTTCCCACATCAGAAAATGCTCTTCTCCCTTCTCATATGCAGATAGAATCCAAAAAAATGAGGACATCAGAAATACATTGCTGATGTGCTCCAAGAGAATGCAAACTGCAAGGAAGGGTGGGAACAGGTCACCCACAAACACATTGCTGTTTTGCAGCATGAACTCCATGAGGGTAATAGCCAATCTACCGCTTGGTAAATTTATGCCAATCATAAGCTGCAACAATAACAAGAAGCCCTGAATGCCCAAGATGAGAAGGTAAGCCTCAGAAACCTTTCATTTTCCCATGATCTGTTTTCATACTTCATTTCACATACAAGTTCATAGGTAATTTGAAGCCTTGAAAGTGAATTCATAGCACAAGTCAATGCACTGTAAAAATATTTACAGCCTCAAAGCATAAGTAGACTCATGTGTTAATATAGTAAATATTTTTAAAGTCAAAGTTGCTTGAAATGCTGATTTTTCTCCTGTATGTTTTTTGCTAAGGTTCTGCAGCTTGTGTGTTTTTTAACTTGCAAAAAATCTGAATTTTTCTATTTACAAAACACTGGCAGGGTGACAGCACTGGCATTAAAGTCCCCTATTTAATAAGTGAAGCAAAGCAATGTATTTCCACAGAGTACCGACAATGATCCTTCTGTACAGGTGGCAAAAGACTCCAGCATCATTACACAGCTTCTACTGAGGATACTGCTTTGCTGCTAACTATTTACATAAATGTCTAATAATAGAGGGAAGTCATCATCTCATTTAATGCAACTTGCATACTTCTCACTGAATGCAAACAGCTTTCAGCCCCAGGCTCGATTCAAACCAGAGGCAGTTGTTAAATTATTTGCATTGATGGGCAGATCTCGCATCTGTGGGGATAGAAGAGAGAAATGATGCCATGTCTTAAGTTTGTTCTTTGCAAGTTTAAGACAATGGACAGATGCGACTAAGGAGCCTCTACCTTCCCCTTAGGGACCCAGTTATGGGGAGGCATGGGAATGGTGGCAGTTTGGCAAGTGATTTGTCGCACATAACACAAAAGTCATCTCTTCAACAGGGGGAGAACAACAGAGGTGGTTCTGACCCCATCTGCCATCCTCCCCATCTCTCTGCCTCACAAGGTGCTTCATCGCTATTGAGCCTACACCTCAGACCATCTCTGTGTGGTAGACAGACCCTCCCACTTGTTTTTTATTTTTACTTCCAGTGCATTCCTGAGGATGAACAAAATGTACAGCTCACACCCTGTGACCACAGAGTGATCTATAAATTGTGGTTCTGGGATATGCATGCTTCCTAGGGCTTCCTCTCATGCTGCCTGGAGCACCGCAGACATGTGAGATCTGGCCTTTCCAAATGCCAGCCCTCCTCAAAGGCAACCATGGCACATGGTTTGCCACCTCTGACTTCTAAAAGCAGCGGGGAATATGCACAGAGGTGGAAGATCACAGAATCACAGAATGTCAGGGGCTGGAAGGGACCTCAAAAGATCATCTAGTCCAACCCCCTGCCAGAGCAGGATCACCTATATCAGATCACACAGGAACGCATCCAAGTGGGTTTTGAATATCTCCAGAGAGGGAGACTCCACAACCCCCCTGGGCAGCCTGTTCCAGTGCTCTGTCACCCTCACAGTGAAAAAATTCCTCCTCGTGTTTACATGGAAGATGTTCCTGCCTCATCGCTATTATCATATTACTTGCCTAGTATTTACCAGATTTTCTAGGCAAACACTCTCCTGGCCCAAGGTCTTGGCCACATCATTTCAGATTAATCAGGCCTGAGCTATCCAGGTCAAAAACAGAGTCATGAGGGGTGACATTCAAAATGGAGAGTTTGTCTTGACAACAGAAGAAACAAGTACTGTACCATATTATAATCTGAAATAAAATGGCAGCAGTTTTCCAGCAACTTTATGAAAAATCTATTAAACTGACTAGACTCCGTCAGTCATGATGACAATCCCAGCACGTATTTTCTTTTTCCTATTTTCTGTGCAATGAAGTGACCCAGAGATGTTTTTCCACTCATGAAACAAATAAAGAAATGTCATGTTAAATGCTGAAAATAAGAACTTAGCTAGGAGCAACACTTCTTTACTGTTATAATTATCTGTAATTATTATTAATATCATTGTATTACCAAACAAAATAACTCTATTGTTTTATTCATCAGAAGCCACGTACCTCATGATTCATTGCACACAGTTGCACATCAATCTGGGCTTCACATCTTTTAAAATACACTTAAAACGCACTTCTCTATTAATCCTGAATAGATATGTGAGCCTTCACATACCATTCCCTGAGGTGGCCTCAAGCAAATCATCTCACTTGCAGTGAGACAGATGAAAACCATGCCATTAAGGTCTGACCCTGAGGTGATGTGGAGGAGAGCTATAGAAATTGCCCTGCCACAGGCTTGTACTGAGAATATCCCCTGGAGCCAGTAACAACCGGCAATAGTGGTCCTCATTCTCTGCCTGTAGAGCACCACAAAGGGACAGTCCTTGTAAATATTCATATACACAGCAACAGCCAAAATACATTTCTCCATTTAGACACCCCATTTGCATTGCCAGCCACACTCAACAGTCTTATCTCCAAGGAACTTCCAACCACTTCATGTTCTGGTTGGAGTGCAAATTCCTATGACATGAAACAAACACGTCTGTCCCCTAGAGCAGCTCTTTTCCCAGAAACCTATGTAGGAAAACCTGTGGCACTCACATAGACCACATAGACCACAAAGACCACATAGCAGAACTGAAAGTTTTCATTCTAAATCCACTTTTATGGCTGTTTCCAGCCATCACAGGAATCACGCAGCATGTGAATCAGAAGATGCAGTCTCCAGAGATTAGCTAAATGGCAAACACTTTTCACTTGTGAGTTGCAGATCAAGCACCCAGTTGCTTCCCTCAGCACTGGACTCTTTCCCCAGCTCCTAGGGACTCTGAAATCTCATGCTAAACTCACCACCGCGGTCATCAAAATGAAAAAGGTGCCGAAACCTAACCTCTACAGCCTTCCTCTCCAACTTGTCTTCCATAAAACACACTCCTCAGTAACACTGCTATAAGATCAACAAAGAAGACTGACATTAGCAAAGCTGTTGGGTTCATTGGAGACCTAAACCCAGCAGAGCAAGCCCCTCCACAGGCACATTTCTGCTCTCTGCCCACTAATTGGGCAATGAAGACAAAGTGAAAACCCCAGTGCTGAGCCAATGGATAAGCTGACAGGAAACTTCAAACTGCTCCAAGTACGATGGCCAATGGAAACCATGATGTAAAGTTCAGAAGAATGTCACTGCTTAAAAATCTCTTTCTAAGGAGTGATTTTATTAGTTTTTCTTTTCTAAACATGCATCAATAGAGCTAGACAGACAGACAGAAGGGAAGAGTCTATGTATAAAAGAGATGCAAAATAAAGTTTAAAGTACTTTTTGCCTGTGTCGTTTGGGCACCTGCTTTCAGCCTTTGGTACAATGTGTGCATCTGCAGAACTGCACTGATGAGCATGGAAGTGGTTTAAATGGCTGCCCACACTCTGCACAACTGGTTGGTGGATTTAGTCAGACTCTACAGAGGCACCTGACAACGACTTAGAGTGTTCTCTCTGAATGTGGAGGCTTTACCTTGAATACTCACATATTAACACTTTAACCGAGGTATCCCTGGATTGGTTCATATGTGACAGAGGGCAGAGATGGGACCAAGCCTCAAACCTCTCATTCACCCAGCTCAAAAACACTAGCCACACCCTGAAGGTGTCAAAAAAAATTATGCTTACTCAAAAACCAGAGTTCTCTCCAGAGAGTTTCAAAATGAAAGCCCTTGGCCACCTGAAGAAAAGGGTTTACTTCCTTGCAATGGGACTCTGGTCTTCTGTGTTTAACTGGGCTACAGCTGAGTCTATCACCACACTGCTTGCATGTTTTCTATATCTTCTCTGTGTCATAACACAGAGAAGTATTACTTCAAAGTGATTACTGCTCTCCTTCACTAGGACTGGATCACCTTTTTATTAAACAAGGGGAAAATAAAACCAAATGCTACAACTCTGGGTTTTGTGCCAAAACCTGTGTGCTCTGCTTTGACTAAGGTCATCTAGGAGCTCTGCACAAATTAAATTTAAGGTATTTTATCTCGTGCAGTTTGGATATAGACTCAGGTTTATTGGAAGTAAAATAGAAACATGACACCAGTTCAATCTCAGGTGTTTTCCTCTTTCCTCATGTTGTGTTTCCTGGTACTTCTCCATATTCAAAAGCCATCACACTTGGAAGTCCATCTCTTATAACAACCCACAATCATTTATATGACTCTCCAGATTGAGCCAACATAAGAACCATGTGGACTCACAGAGACAAAAATCACGTTCAGAAATGATCCAAACAACTACATTGCTGGGAGAGCTGTCAATCTGAAGGTCACTTCTAATCCCACTAGTTGTAAATACATAATCTGCTAATGAGTTCTTGCTGGGCTGTTAAAGTAATTTGCCTATAATCTGTTGTGTAGTCCCCAGTAGGGTTCACTTCTCACGAGGTGATCACTTGAAGCTTCTCTAAAATACAGAGCAAAACCATGCCACTGTGTGTTTTCAGAGAAAACAACTCATAATGGAAACCCAGGAGGAGACACCAGCATATATTCTCTCCCTCATGCTCATCACATGTGCACCTCCAATGTGGAGTCCTCTAATAAAGATTTAAATGAGTTGTGGGTAGGAAATGACAAAGGGCAATTAAAATTATATGAAACTTTCTCATGGCTCTTCTCTGGTGTTTTCTGCAACACAAATGTCAGAAGATTAATTTGTTTACTGTCTGCAGACGCAACGATAGCCACAACTGCTTCCCGAGGAACATTCAGTACAACACTCCAGGTCCCTCTCTGCCACCGCAGCATTGTTCCAAAGCATCTACTGGGGACTGCCACTGATGAGAACACCAGACCATGGCCCTGAAAGCCTGAGGCACCCTGCCTGAGCTCAGAGAACAAGGTCCATTATTGATGAACAATGAAAAACCCCACACTATCTGCTAGAAAGGGACCAAGACAGACATCATGCAACCATGGGCTACAGTGCACCCTATGCCACTAAAGGCAAAACTCTTGGTTCTCCGATTAAATCAATATTAAACTTATGGCACTATTCCTGACTTAAAAATATTATCATTGAAAGGAGAAGCAGGTTAACAAGAACAACCATAGAGATGTTGTCACACACTGAACTACATGACCACATCCTTACATGTGTGCATAAAATCTCATACAAGAATTTTCACTGAAGCCCAACTACTCACCCAAGCACTTACCTGTTGCTGCAGATAAAATGCTTATTGCATCACAGCCTGGCCCACTGTATGTTAAGCACATCCAAGTGAGGAGGTGAGTGATTCATTTGTGCTACTTCCATTTTTGGGACATGACTGTGACCTCAGTCATTTGTCTGGGCTGTTCCTGTTATGCTTCTTCTCTGCATGATTATCAAAGCTATCAGAGCAGCAGGAGGAAGTTCTCCTCCTGGGCATCACAGGAGCTTAGGATGTGTCAGAGAAATGCATCAAAGAGGAGTTTCTTCCTGAATGCTAAAAAACCTCTGGAAATATACGTGACAGCCCCAAGGCAGTCTGACACTGGCATCCCTCAGCTGGGGCTGTTAGACAAACAGCTCATATTTTACTCAAGAGTGAAAAAATCACACATATTATGGTTTTCTGACACTCTTTAATCTCAACACAGCTGCGAGCTTCTTTCGGCAGAGAAATCTTCTGGGTGAATGTGACCTTTGGATAAATTCTTGCATGTTCTCTGTGGTGGTTTTTGTTGTTACAGTCAGGCTAATGATTCACTTTTTGAACAGCCCTGGGAAGGATCTTTTTTTTTCCAGCAGCCCCACAGACCCCTTAAATGTGTTCTTCCATCACTGTCACACCTGTACTACAAACAGGGAAAACAAAGTGTCAAACAAAAAAAAAAAAAAAAAAAGGGATCCTTTCACACTTTCACTTGGATTACTGCACAAAAAGACAGCACTTGTGTTTACAAGAAATATAAGGGAACAGTAAAAATTTCTAAAGCAACCAGCTTCTGGTGTACTCTGTAAGAAGTTATTACTGTTTTCTGGAAACACTAGCTACTAGGACATAATACATTTTCCTGAGCCAAAAGGACAAGTAAGGCATCACTGCACTTGCAGAACATTCCCATTCAAAGCATGCAGTCAATGCTACAACAGAGCAGGACAAAACCAATATAAGCCTTGAAAACTAAACCATCTGTCTCTTTTGCAGCTTTCAGAAGTACTGTTAATATTCAGATAAAGCTGGGTTTCTTGCCGTTGACACAATATTACAAAAATTCTTTCTGTTCCTTTTGCACAAAAGCATAGAAATCCTCTCTTGGTCATTCCACACTCAGCTCACAACTGAGCCAACAAAAAGCCTGAATTCAGTCTGAACATGTAATTTGACATGCTCTAAACTGCCAGGGAAGGGAGGTGTCAAAAGCTCCTGGGTAAACTACTTCTCTGGGTCTAACTGTTGAGTGGATTATTGGGTTACTTTTTGAAACATAATTCCATCTAAAGCCCTGAGACCTGAACTAGCCCCACTTGCATCAATGACAAAAGATGAATCAAAGTCAGTTCATGTCAAACTGGAAGGCTTTCTCACATCTGAATGGAAAACAGACTTAAGAATTTTATTAGTACCTTAAGCTTGAAAATGAAGGATGCTGCTGGCCTCAAACCAGCATCTGCAAGAGATTAATTTCATAGAGATAGTTAAAAAATAGCAGTGTTCAGATCTTTAGCAATGTATATAACTCAGGCAACAGTCAGAAGCAGACAAAAATACATATGCTGTTATATGTAGGAGTGATAGTCATGTAATATGTTGTTTATGAGATCAGGCTCTGATCTCTGACTTTCCTGGCTCAAACTCTGTTCTTTCAGGCACATGATGCTTTGAAATGATAAAACTTCTAACACAAAAGCAAGAGTAGAGATGACCTGGAATGAGTTCAGTTGCATTTTCTTCCTCCCCAGGAAGGAGCAGTCCATGTAAAAAAAGTCACCAGGTTGTCTGCAACACTTCAGAGACAGCCAAGGGCTGGATAGATATGGGGATGATGCCAATTGTGGACTATGCTATCACAGCCCAAGATGAAAATATAACAGGAGGATACAGCAAGAAGCTCTTGTTGCTACTGTTCTTATTATACCCACTTAACACACAACACTCCCTCCCTTAAGCTACCAACCCAGCATTTTCATACACGCTACATAACACCAACAATTGTATGTTAAAGGGGCATATCCACAGTTAAAAGGCTCTTTAAAGCAACAGTGTAATGCTAATTTCTGCAAAGCATTGTAACAGAGTTATAATAAACTTTGGAGTCATTCTGAAAGTCAAAGAAACAAGATCCTATCCTTGGAAAAGGTTGACATTAGATGTCTATACCATGCAACCTTCTGTTTTCAGTCACCAGCTAGACATGATAGGCCTTAGGGGAAAAATCAAGCTTAGTTTCCCCTCAGTCAATATTGGTTCTCAAGTCAATAATTCTTAATATTGACCACAACATAGAAACCAGTAACTGTTTAATATCTTCTTCTAGATTTTAATTATAAACACTGAGGAAAGTTGTCAAGTCCTGACTTCTTAGTCATATGGAAAAGCTTTTAAACACTGCACAGACCACTGTTGATCCAGTCCATCACAGTTATGGAACCAAAACATACAATTCTCTGAGCATGTACACAGGATTTTTAACCTTGGCATGACTTTGAATTCAGTGCCTGCATCTGCTCCAAGGACTGTGAAGGTAAAGAACATATTTTTTTATGTACCAGCAGTTATTATTTCCAGTGCCACAGTTAAATTTCCTCTGTCCATAAAAAATTTTAACTTCCATAGATGGGAAACGTCAACAAAAATCCCTGTGGTATTTCATAAATAAAAAATATTCCTGGCCAAATACTTTATCCTTTAGAATGAAGTATGACCAGCACTGAGAGACAAGCAGAAATAAAAGAGACAGGTGAAGGATATTCTGAAGGCTACAAGACAGTGCATATTTTACATGCAGCTGATAAAGGGAACCACACAGCATGAATTTCTTGCTTCAAAAACCAGATAAGAGTCCTGGCCAGGGATATCACCTGGCTACCCCCTAAAACAGGCTACGAATATAGAATAGATTATATCAATTCAGGGAATAGTCTAGACATTTTGTGAGAAAGCAGGGACTCGTGAGAGAACACAATGATTGAGAGATTTGTTTGCTCATTGCCTCTCTGCCACCATGTTTTGTGTGATCTTGCTCAGCCAAGTATAGTATTCATCTTCCAGGTGCCTGCTAACTGGGTTCTTCATCTGCAGGGGATGGACATGAGTTTGAAATAGCTACCTAGAGATCAAACTAACCAGAGATCAGTACAGGTGAGTTAAAGGACTGCTGGAAGTTGAATAAAATATCCCTTAATAATGGGTTGAAATGTCTGTGTATTGTATTTCAATTTTGAAATGCGATATTTGCCACTAATGGTTGCAGTGAAGATCTGGGCCTCCTGAAAAGTGAGAAATCTTGATGCAAACAGTGGGAACTACATATTTCAGACACTGACAAAATGCAGCCTAATTAGTGTATATAATCTGACAAATCCCTTCTCTGTGGGATTTTTGTAGTTCTCCAATTAGAGAACAACGTTGAACCCCTTAAGTGGTATCTTGGTGATCCTTCTCTGTATCATTAGCAAATCATCTTCACCTTTGGAAACAAGGCCAAGCAGTGTATTCTTCAATGCCATGCAGTCTATGAGCCTTTTTTTGAAAAAGCTTTCTGTACCCACAGCAAATCTTGATATCATTGAAAGTCTGTGTAACCCTTTGAGGACATCTAGGAGATCTATGACATCACCTTGCTATGATAAAAAATATCCCTACAGAGATTATGGCTTTTTTTTTCATTAACAATGGGCTGAAAAATCAGTACAACTCAGAAGAACCACATAAACACGAACAAATGAGCAGAATGACAAAGATGGGCTTTTGAACCTCAGCCAAATCTATGATATCTGACAACAGAGTATGAGGGGTTTTCTTGCATATTGACTCCTTCTCCAAAAGCAAATCTTTTATAGTCTATGCCTCAATCCATTACTAGGTTTTGTCTTGTTTTAAGGTTATTATTTGCCAAAGACACAGTGTTACTTGGAGTATTAATGAGGTTGTCATCTAACAGCCTTTCAGGAGCAGAGAAGATTTAGTAACTTCTTAAAGACCAGCAACACTTTCTTCTGAAAGTTTGAGAAGAACTTGTGCTTTGACAAGAATAAGACTTCTTATTTTTGTTATTAGAATAACACTTCTTGTGCATGTGAAACCTCTTAAATCCCATCAGAAGGACTTAAGCTTGAGGCTAGGAACAAGGCACTTTCATGTTTTATTCTCAGATCTGCTCTTGGCTTCCTGCACAGCAAAGAACTCTTTCTTCAACAACTTTAAACCAGGGTGCAGTGAGAATCAAATGTTTACACTGCAATTTGAAAATGTAAGGTGCTAAGAAGTGCTTAGGAAATGAACTTTGTCAACTTTTTCCTTGCTGCCATGGTATCCACCATCCTCAACAGCATCTTACTTCATGTACTGATAGACTACATAACCTTAAGCACTCACTGGTAAATATTTGAGATGGATAAACACATATTTCTGTATAAGCACAAGTACCTCCACCTAAGGTCACCTTACTTCCCACAGCTTTGCTCCTTGCTCTACTGTTGCAATGCCCCAGGGTACAATAATCCTCAGGAACCAAGATTTGCCCTGGCAAATGGGTGGGTGTCATAAGTTTTTATTGTCATGCCCCAAGCTCTCATCAGCACTGGTGCTGCTGGCACCTGGTGCTCCATCTGCTCTTGCTCTTGGTGCTCTTCTGCCCAGGGAGCAAATGTTTTTCAAGTTGAATGGCAGCAGTAGAGGCCTCCTGAAATAGGTTGTGCTGCACTTGTTTGTGAGGCTGCGTAATCACCAGTAATGTGAGCTGCTGATTCTTTCCTGTGCTGTGAAGACTGAAGGAAAAAGGAGTCTTACAGTAATTAACAGAAATTAATTGCTTTACACACTACCATTTTTCACACTTGAGAGAGCAAGTGTGGAGTATGGGACCTTCACATACAACGAAGTGCTTATGGAGAGAGACAGGAGAGGAGCAGATTTACTTTTACCTCATATTGCTACTTTAAACCACGAACAGCTACAAAAAGCTGACATAATGTGAAGGTCCCTGAAGATGTCAAGACTGGGAACACCCCAGATACTTTGGATGCCCTGTCAGACTTAGGACACAACAGCAAAACTGAAGAAAAAACCTTAAAAACACCCACAAGAAAGCTTTTAGTTAAACCTAATCCATATAAAAGGCCGAAAATGGACCCCTTGCATCTGGCAAGTCAGCTCTCTGAATGACAGTGAGAGCAAGCTTGATGAACTGCTCAGAGCTGTCAAAACCTTCCTAAGGCAAACTTTCTACAGAAAAGTTTTTTGTGCTGGTCACAGCTGATGTCCTGCTTTGTCTGGTTATCCTGCCAGAAGCACAAATGAACTCATAAGAATAACAGGACGATTAGGTTAATCTTATTTTTAAAATGTTCGCCACAAATTTATCTCATTAGCCTGCTTATAAACACCCTCATTCATCTTTGCTGTGTGTCTAATTAGGCAGGATATACTGCATGTGGCTTAAAATAGGAGATGAACTATAGTAGCTTTGCAGTTATGCATGTTAAAGGAAAGGTAATTAAAATTTCATGCTATGAGATGTAAACTGATCATCTCACGGGCCTGAAAGGGATTTCTCCACCATATATGACAAGGCAGAGTTGGCCAGCTACAGCCTGGCTGGGTTTCCTCTTTCTCGCAATTCTTACTAGCCTATGCCCAAGGCAGAATATGAGATCTGATAGGTTGGTTTCTTGAATAATTTATTCATGGAAATAGACATATTACCATCAGCTAAGAATCTCTAGATTTTATTTAAAATCAATACCACAATAAAGCTTAAAACATAAAATGCTAAAATTATATTAAAACCAACTAAAGCTAAAATTATATTAAAACCAACTAACAAAGAAAGCCCTGCTGTGAACATGCCTTAGAAGTTAATGAAAATGAGATTGAACAGAGGTCTTGGACTTAGTAGCAGCTATAGTTAAAATTCTGAGGTACCTGACAGAGACAGAGGGCAGTTTCCTGTGATGATGCTGACAACTTTTCTGAATAGCATCTCTCCAAACAATAGGATTTATTTTCACAGCTAAAAAGGATACTTCAGTGTAGCAAGTAGTTTTGCTTTGGCAATGGATCAGGTTGCACCAAATGTCAGGTGGTGTCTTTTTAAACATTTCCACAAGGGAGGATATCACTCTGCTTTTCTACCAGTTCATCCCCACACCTGCTCTCCTCTTCTTTTTAAAAATCACACATTTTATTATATTACTGAAACATCAGGGATGTTTACCAGAATGTGAAAGGACCCCTTCCAAATTTATGAGTGTATGCTACAGGAATGTGCTTGCATTTTTCCATGATATTCCTAGGGTACATTCATGCTTACTGTGAAATAGTTGTATTTCAACATTGCAGCTTTAATAAGGATATTTGAGATGGGGAATTCTATATTAAAGAAGTTAAGCTTAGGACATGTTTAAAAGCCAAACAGATAAGCTTTCAAAAATGTGGGGGACAGCCGACCTAGAATTGCAGGCTTTTTCTACAAACTTCTCACAGCCAAGAATGAACCATGAATGAATTAAAGGATCTCTCAGTTCCCTGTGTCCAGACAAATTAGGTCTTCTGCTTTGGAAAGCCACCCCTTAGACTGCCCCTAGGAAAAAAAGTGCCAAGCAGACAGGATCTGGGAGCCCCAATCTGAATGTGTTTCATTTTGTCTACCCCAGTAAAAAACGGACTTGATGCCTCTGAACCAGTTGAAGGTTTTTTCAATTTTTTGTGGTACAGCAAATGGTGGGAGGCCTAACCAAGAATTGATAACTGATGCAAGAGATTAGTATAATAAACCTGCATGGGACAGGAACAGTCACAGTGATGAAAACCTAAAACGCAGCAAAATTCCCACTGACTTCAGTGAATCAGGATTTTATCCCATGACTCTAAGGCTCTGTAGGAAAATGGATAAAACCATTCTAACAAATCCCTGTTAAAGGTAACCTAGGAACAACATATTCTGAGAATGTTGTCCATATTGACAAATAAGAAGAGCGTCAATGGTCCCCTGCTTTTCTGTTAGATGTCTCCCCTTCTCCTCCTTTATCTGTAATTCCTATCATCCTTTAGGATCATTTTCATCTCAGTCAAACTGACCTTACATTTTCACATTCAGTCTCACATCTGTCAGACACTGGGCAATGAGGAAGACAGTATTTGGTTATGAAACACCCGACTTGAATTTCATTGAGCCAGGTAATAAACCCAAAAGAAATTAAGTTTTATTAGGCAGAAGCAGGTTTTGTAGTAAGTCTCTATATATGTACATGCATTATAGTCACAAATTGAGTTCTTTCCTGAAAAAGAGAGAAAAAATGCTCATATTGCACTTGCAGCTAGCAGGAAATAATATCTCATTCAGTGTAAAAGTGTTGGGTAGGGTTGTGATCATGTAATTAGGTAAGCAAAACAAACACATTCAAGACACACCAGCCTTTGAAAGAAAGGAAACGTCCCTGGATTTTAATCAGAGAGTAGTAACTGCTTCATCTGGTTTTCCAATAAAAAAATCCTTCCTTGTTAAAAAACAAATAAATCATTAACTTTCCATATAAGGAAACACAAAGTGGGCCATTGGGAAAGAATTCACTTCTCAGCTGGAAGCAAGCCATGGATGGTCCCAGGTGAATGGTGCCTTCATGGTCTTGTCAGATTTTGGAGCCCTCTCCACCCTCATCCCCCCATTCCCAATACCTCAACAGGAAAGGAGACATCTGTGAATCCTCTGGCACTGCTTCAATGTTTTACAGCTGTAACAACCACTGATGAAAAGAGAAGCATGTTTTCTAGCCCCAAATTCCCGAGATGCTTTTCTAAACAGACACAAGTGGATGGGGCTTGGTTATGTGAAAAATACCCCACCAGGGCAGGGGTGTGGGGAAAGATGAAGAGGAATCATAATCTGCACATAAACGAGCTCAGCTTGGCTTCAGATTTCTCTTTCCTAACCACTCAACCTATTTGTCCAAATCCAAACTTCTAATCCTTAAATCTAAACAGTTTATTTCTGTCAGCTTGCACACTCTCTTGGCTACATCAGTTGAATAATACTTTAAGGAGGCTTAAAACAGTGGTGATTTATAGATATACATATATATGGCGTCTTTGCTGTACTCCATTCCATCAGCATCTAGGCAGCAATGTTTGACACTTTCTGCTAGAAAGGACCCCCAAAAGTGTATCAGACACTACAAAGTCCATTTTCTCCCACTTGTTAGCACTGTCAGTCACCAGCAGCGTAAATCATGGTGCCTTGAGTTCATCACAGCAAGATGTACATTTAAAAGTGATTTAGGGAATAATGTGGATACATATAGGGGCATAAAGCAAAGGCAGAGGGCAGCTTGGACAGATACACATGGAGAATGTGTTCGCAAGCACAAGTGCTCTTGTAAGGGTTGGGAACATCCATTCTGCCAGTTCCTACATGTTTAGGCTTAGTCCTTTGCTCATTTCTCCAGTGAAGATCTGCAAAGCATCATCTTGTAAAATGATATAAAACAGAGTATTTCTGCACAGAAAGCCTGAATTATTAAGCACTTAACAATGCAAGCAACTAAAGCTCCAGTAGTAACTTAAAATGGATGGAAAACTCAAGGATGCTGAACAGAGCAGACTGGCAAGTGGAGCATGTAGGTCATAGGAAACTCAAGTCCTGGTGCAGATTTGCTTAAAAAAATACAATTATTAGTTCAAATATTTTAAAATTCCTTTCTAACCAGAAGCTCCCTGGGTTGTACAGCTGCTCAGTGACAACCTGCCCAAAAAGCTAAGTAAACTGTTTCAACCTGAGCTCCTCTCTGTTGTGGTTACGCTGCTGCTAGTACCCAGACTTGGGGCCAGCTTTGGGTAGGCAGTCTGACAGGAGCAGGAGCTTAGCACAAGGTTAAGTGGGAGCAACAGCCCCTGCTCTGTGCTGGGTCTGTGAGGGGACCAGCCATGGGTTCATGCCATCAGTACTTTTCTTGAACCAACACCACTGGCTTGTCTTGAAGGGAGAGGACAGGCCAGCTCTGCCCTGGGGTGGGTGGAAGTGGAGGCTGATGCAGGGACAGGAGTCAGGAGAAGAGTCACCCTGGTGAGCAGTCACAGCTACAGCTGTCTTTCAGTTACACCACAGACCAGCCCTGGTGCAGTCCAGCCTCAGCTGGAGCAGCGCAGGCAACAGTTGTGCCCACATGCACAGCCAGGACCATAAAAACCACACAGGAAGAATTTTGCAATCTGCACCCTCGGCAGCAAACAGAGGGCTCCAGAGATCCCAGTTCCACCCATCCCTTTAACACTTGAAATGGGCTTTTCTGAAGTCATTCTTCAGCCCACATTTCTTTTGCACCATCCTGCTGAGTGAACATAGGGGAATGACCACATGAATTTTACAACTGTAGCATATCATTGTTAACAGGGAAAAAAAGCCTTCAAACCTTCTGCCTCAAAGCCACAAACCCTTGGTCCACATCTTAAACAGAGCTCATAATTAACTTAGCAATCTCACATGCTCTCTTCAGCCCTTCATGGCAAATCTGTCAAACTTAAGATCAGGAAGCTGATGGACTACACAACGTTGCTATTTATGCTCTAACTCTAAACAATAATATTTTCCCCAGTTAACTGGAAATTTTTAGAAAACCTGCAAGACTGCAGCAGTTAAGTGCATAAAGTTAATTGGTTAGCTGAAATAGAAATTCATTAATGGATTATCCAAGAGCTAAGATGAAGTAATGTCAGCACAGTCACAAGGAACATTTAAGCCAAGAATTGCAGTAGATTTGCAATTCCTGAATATATTTGATTCAAACAAATGAGGCTATTACTATGTTAATTACCGTGTGCCATAAAATACTGGATGTTATTAAATTCAAACATTTGAAAGAAAAACATATGTCTTAGGACAATTACAAAAGAGAAAAAAGAGTAACTAATTATTTCATATACTGTTGTCTGTTAAAAATATAATAATAATAGCAACAATAACAAAAACATTTAAGAATAATAATAGGAAAGTAATAACAATTAAAAGACTTGTATCAAGAGTTAGGAACATAAATTTTCCAATCTCAAACGGGGAGATCTACTGCATGGCAAAAGCAAGACATCAAATACTTTTCCAAAGTTATGTCAGTAGTTAGAAGTCTTGAGCAATGTCTAATTTGTCATTTATGAACTCAGCTGCTGTGTAGGTCTATTAGAGATGGGTGATACCCTGATATCTTGTTGATGTCACCGTCCAAATCTGGTGGTGGTACCAAACTATTAAAAAAAAACCTACTAGAAAGCCACGAGTACTAGTGAGGGCAGGTGTTACTAGGAGTATTAGTCTTGTGCCTTCCTTTACAGTGTTTCCTGCAGCCCATGTCCCCATATCAGGCAGGGTTGATATGCCTCTCTCACTGCAGTCCCTACATCCCTGTTTGGGGCTGTCTGCTCCTGTGCCTCCCATGAGGGTCCCAAGAGGTGTCAGCCATGGCTGACCAAAGCAGGCATGGAGCACAATGGGGACCTGCCTCCAATGCCATGTTGCTCTCTGGCCTCACCAGGCCTGGAGTCACCTCCAGAGCCCTGCTCCATCATGGCCCGAAGATACACAATGACATTAGCCACAGGGTAGTGCTGGGTGAGCACAGAAAGTCCTTTTCTCCCTCCTTAAGTCCCCTAAGCTCCCCAAACACTTATCCGAGAGCTTAAACAGTACCATAATATTCTTGATAATGTGATAGAGCTTTTTCTGGTAACAGCAGCATGAGAAATTCTGATGACATCCCCTATTATTAGTACTGCTTATACTCAAGAGCAGCTTCAGGAGTCTGAATGCAAGCTTTATTGCATACATGGTCAAATTATCCCCTGCTAAAATCCTGCTGAGTAACCTTGGTAACTTTTTCTCTTTTTTGGCAAGGACTAATCCAGGATGCTTAGCCATATTATCAAAATAGATGACTGGCAATGGTGATGACTGTCACTGCTAATCTATTTTTCACCCAGACTTTACCAAAATCTCCTGGAAATTAAAATCATTTCCCTGCTTAATGATCTTGCCTCCACAAAGTTCAACCCTGAGGCTTATTTTTAGAGTATTACTCATTATTACTGAACAACTAGCAATGCACTGAAGACAAACAAAAAATACCAACCCAAAACTAAACAAAACAAACCACAATTAAAAGTCCATAAAAAATGTCTAGTTAACAAAACAAAGAATGAAGAGAGTTGTATAAAATTAGATGCTAAAATTGTTAGTTTGCAGTCTGGACTGTTTCAAAATAAATACTTTCTTATGTACTTATATTGTGCTTTTTTTTTTACCACATCAATGAGAAGTCACCAAAGTCACAAGATGCAAAAAAAGGTGAAGGACAAGGTGCACAACCATTTCTCCTCAGGTGTCACAAATCTCTCAAGGTCAAGCTCAGGAATCAGCTGTTCTTCACAACCATGCAGCTAGATTTCTACTCTTTAGAACATCAACCATATCCTTTTCACCTAACAACCATGACAGTGTCTCTGTATATGTTTTTTGGATGGCTAACAAAAGGAGAAACTCCAGCTGTCAAAAGAACGAAACTTCAAATGAATTTTGAGACATCTTCACAGAAATCTCCTCAGTAACACAGTGTCAGACAAATGTTTGCAATGCATTGTTCACTGCCTTTTTTGGTATTTGGAAAAAACACACCCTAAGTCATAATGCTCCTGCTGAGTTTATTACTATTTCTGAGAATTCTTATTAACAGCAGGTCACTACCAGAGCAGTATAATGAAAATGAGTCAGTGTTGATAGTATAGGCAAGAATGACGAAAGGTCAACTTTTAAGAATGCAATATATGGAAAAATTCCATAATACGTATTGCTGGAGAGCAAAAGTGAGAAGCTATTCAATTCAAAGAGATTAATAGAAAAATGAAGGAACCTGACCCTAACATTCTACTTTTTCAATTCTTTTACTTCTAGGAGCTTGTTCATAGTTAGAAAGGCAGAACTGGAAAAATTTTAGTTAAACCTAGCCTGAAATTAGAAAACATTGATTAAATATGCTTTTCTAAAAGACCTCAGTAAAAGCTGTAAATGTTGATTTAAATTTATTATAACAGTAATTTAATTTTTCTGCAAAAACACATCACCAGCAACAGATTCTTTGAAAAAACTTTATGAAAAATGTAAATCTCTTAAGTACTCATATTTATGCTTATACACACATGCACACGCATGTTTATACATGCAAAGATTTATGTTAGAAAGGCTCCCAGAACTTTCTTGAATGCATGTCCCCTAATCATTACCTCCTTGCAGGAATTTCCTAATATGAAAAATGGTCATGGTCACTGAACAAATTGCTTGCTACAACTTTGTCAGTATGTAATAAGAAGTAGCATTCTACTAAATACCATTACATAGTTTTAATTTATATTCTATCTTTGATTCCTCTGTTGGGAGCCGAGCTTTCTAACAGCTAGCAACATCTACACTGAAGCAAACATACAACTACTTCTGACACATCTACTTCTGACAGAATATCATGGTCATTTCAATGAAAAGTTTCCTTAGGGAAAAACAGATTTTTCTACAAAAGGACATAATCAGATTAAATACTCGCATGATTTCATTGTCTTTCCAGGAGAAATAGAAGACATCATTTTAAAGGAACAGAAATGCTCAACTTTCATTCTTGTGTGCAAGCATGTAAAGATTTTTTTTTTCTGGCTGCTGTAGCCAAAATATAAATCATTTTCTGCTGTGGTGTCAGGAAGTATATTGCACTGAATTAATCATGAGCTACTTTAAAAAAGGAACAAAAAATCCACTGCAAAATGAAACAAATCTCTATGTGCCTGGTTTCCATTTGTGTTGTCATCACTTACCTTTAGAGGATGATGGAAGTGAGATGGGAATGTTGCTGAAATGCATTCAACAGACGGTGCGTGTGTGTGTGTTACTGTCTCTTGTGCCCTCTGCTGTGCCTCCAGCCATTGAAAAAGATAAAGTATCATAACATGCATACAATATAATCTTCACTCTTTGCCAGGGTCCTAGCACAGGGATACTTTTTAGCAAACTAAATGCAGGAGCACATAGACTACAAGCCAAGCTATGTGTCATCTTATAGTATTTCCCAGTCCCAGACTTTTTCTGCTGGGGTAGATAAAAGTCTTTCCATCTCATTATAAAAGAAGAGGAAAGGCAGTTCATAAGGGAAATTGAGTTACTTTAGAAAGCTTTTCCTAATAAGCACCAGTAGTTCTGCAGATGTGTGCAAGTGGGGAAAGCCGGGAGTGCAGAGATCAGTCAGCTCCATCCGCCATCATACGACTGTGACACAATTTGCTTTTATCTTTTATGTCAGGTAATCAAAAGGAAAGACGACTTTATTTACCGAGTGAGGGACAAATAAACTCATGCCAAATAAATAACAGAACTGATGTCTCTGTGGTTTAGACTGGAATAATTTTAAAGATAAAAAAATCCTAAAGAATTCAGTCAGACAAGGCTTCCAGACCCTCGTCTGTCTCCCTTCGCTTCCAGGGCAGGATGAGCCTGCACTGAGTGTTCCTGTTAACTCTCTCCTTTCAAACACTCAACCCACAAACCACACCATCTAAGAGGCACTACTAATTTTAATATTGCTGCTTTAATAAAGTAATTTTCAAAATGCTTCTGGGAAGACACACTTCTCTGGACCTCTAGCAACATCAATTAAAGTCTGCCTCCACTTTACAGCTGACTTGGAAACCAGAAAGAGCTTATCAAAATGGTCTGAAGTCTATTCCCCCTCTCAGTCTCCAAAAGTACTTTTTCTCTAGGTAATCACAAGCCTGACTGCCTTTTTCACTGTTGACTGCTCAAGTCTTTATTATCTCAGGACCATCATCTTCTGATTCCTGACTCAGAAAAGCCCATCATAATCTAACTCTGAGCCTGTATATTAATTCTTAGCAAAACCAGCTCAAAACGTGTGCTCAAATGCTACTGAAACTGGGCCAACTGTGCAGTTTTTCTCCTCACAGTAACTTACTATCTCCCTCCACAGCAAGCCACACTTACCGGTAAAATGTGGTATAATCCACTGTTGAATGACAGCTCTGAAACTCCCATGCTTTGAGTTTCTGGCATTCCCGGTGAGCTCGGAGTTTCACCCTGACCGTCCCATGACAGAGCTCAGGCACAGGTTTTCTCTGTGGGCGGCTGCAGAACTCATTGGACTCCACATGCCAGGATTCGGCAAAGTCATCCACATCAAACTTAAAATTCCCATCCCCCCCAATCAGGTCATCTCGCTTGTGCCCATTGTAATTGCCACACAGACCGCAGAGTTTGCCTTTCAGATGCGGCGCAGCCATGACTTCCACGAAACTGTCTCCATCCCATGAGATTTCCAAGCCTAATGAAGAGATGAGACAAAAACATGCACACAGAAAAAGAAAAGAAAGGGAAAAAAAAAAAAAGGAAAGAAGAAATTGATAATAACAAACTGTGCCTTATGTTTCTGAAACAGTGTTCATGGGAACCTAAGCAAAGCCATTGGCTTCCTTCTGATAATGTTGTTGGATTTCTATATACCTCCCAGTAAGTGCCTGTGGCAGGTGGTGCATTTCTTAAATCACAATCAATTAAAATACACTTGGGCCTGTCTCTATTTACTTCTGTTCCTCCTTGCTAATGAATGGGGTTATCCTAAAAAACTCTGCAACCAAGGCAGAACTATTCTCAACATGGAAAGAAGGCCCTTGCAAAATTCTGCAAAATGAATTTGCTAGGGTAAATTTCTAGCTGATTTCACAGGGTCCCAGAATTTCAGCCATTGTCACCCACTGCACAGGTGAGGGGCATACAAAAGTATCCATGCCCCATGAGACTCCACCAGTCACCACCTTATGAAAATAATCCTATTCTTGTCTGCAAAGCTGACACTGATCACTCATTTGGGTGAATACAGCTGTTCCAATAAAAGTACCTTGTTTTGTGTAGGCAAAAAGACTTAATATGATGACCACAAAGGTATGTCAGATGGGCAAAACTGTTGTAAGAAGGCATTCTGAAATCAGCTCTGGATTCAAACTGTTCATTCAAAAGGTGTTAACTACCAGCCTTTTGAAGTTGTCTTTACAAGTTAGCACACTGAGGAATGATGGTAGATATCTAACCTTCATAGAGCGGCTGGGATCTAAGTGCTCCACTACAATATGTTTTAGAGTAAGGTTTTACACTTCTCATACATCAGAATCAGAATTGTTTTCTGTGGGTGAAATCCACATTATCTCTCTGTATCCATCCAAAATCTAGATGTCTAATTTAAGCTAGCTGTCTGGGCCCTCCCTTTGATAGAGACAGAAATAGGCAGCTCTGGGTGATAACATGGGTATCTAATGCAGAGGGAACAAACTACCTTCTGAATGCCCTTTCTGTTTCCAGAGATACTCTAGAGATACTAGACACCAGAGATCAGGTGGAGACTAGTTTTTACCTTGGTGATTGTAAATTAAATGAATTCCGTCCTTTGAGGATGGAATTGTAAATATGTACCTCATAATTGTGAATACGTACCTCATAAGGAAAAGCAATTTTGGTATCATATGGGATAAGAACAAGAATCACTGCTGCTTATCTTCTACCCCAAACTGGCCTTTCTTTTACTTATTTACAATGTCTGATGAACATTTGTCTTCAATAACCCTGCATCTGAAAACCACAACTCATTTTGCTGATGTTAATTTATTCCCATAAAGGACCTGTGTGCAGCAGCTAGTTAAGGATAAATACAGGAACCTGCTTTTAAACAGGATAATCCAGATTTTGCCCTCTTCTCCCTGCTTGGCCAAGAATACCATACAGCATCACTCTGTGGTGCAGCACCAGGGCTTCTCTCCAGCTTTCAACATTTGCTGTGTGGGCTGGCTTAGCACCACTCTTTCCTCTTGTAAATCAGTGCTTGTCATTTGGTGAGCCAAATCCTGCCCTATCCTCATGTAAGTAATTAACATACCAGTGACTCAATTCAAATCTGGAACCCTTCCTTTAGCAACACATCCCATTGTCTCCTATGACAATTCCTACTCACACCACAGAGAAACAGTTCTGGCTGTAGAAGGGGTGCTTTGCCATGGGGACATGCTGTCCTGGCACTTGTGTACTTTACACCATGTCACCAAGAGTTTGGGGAGAGATTTACTCAGCAAGGTTGTGCAGATGATTCTGTATCACTGGTCACTACAGTCTATTGCATCATGTTTTCTTATCACTATAGGCTAGCAATGATAGCACAAATACATCCTGAGTTGACTATGCCTGAAAGCAGTTTCAAGTTTTCTAATGAACCCAGCATAGATATGGCCGTTGTGTCCTTCTCCAAAGGCACTTCACACCAAGCCAACTGAGATATTGTGCTAGGCTGTAACTGATAACGAGGCCAGCACAGTGGCAAGGGGGAAAGCTGCCTTTTAAGCATTGCTGGACAAATTCAAATTCCATCTGTCTTTACTTCTGACGAAGCTCAACAAAACAAAACACAGCTTGATTTGCGACATTAATACTGCCATGCTGGCATTTAGAAAAACCTTGCCATTACTTTATAAACTAAGATTTCTTCAGACTTGAGAATCATATAAACTTTCTCAAAGCTTGAAGCATTAAGATCCAAATTCGCAGACAGTTCTCTTCAGACAATAACTCCTTTTTTTAAGGCAGTGTTCCTCCCCAAAAGACCTCCCTCCAGAAGCTGCTGAGTTTAAGCAGAGTCACAAAAGGCTGCCTAATCATTCTATCTTTTCCTTTTGCAACTTTTTTTCTCAAGCCAAGATTTACTGAGTTCCAGTGAAACCATTCATGATCATTACGAAAGGTTAACTCTAAAATTATCTTGAATATTTGTGTCTTTTGTGAGTTAAGTTAATCTACTTGTTACATGTTACTCTGGGAACTCTAGGTATGGAGACAAGAATAACATAAAATTATGACTTTTCAATTCAGCATATAAAAATGAACATTTCTAAATCTAGAGGGTCCTGCTTTGATTATTGGATTTGATTCAAGAGACTCACAGTTTAAGTACCACAAAAGGACTCACTTTCCTTGAGCTGGGTAGTGCTATAATTGCTTAGATAGAAGAGTCATTTCTAGCTTTGATGATCAGCCTAAAGGCTTCTGTCCATAACACAGTTTATTCCCTTTTGGGATAATGAGGAAGGTTATTTATTCCTACATGCATTATAATTTTGTCAGAGCCCGATTGCACTGTGCCGTGTGTGTATGCTTTTTGTTTGTTCACAAGCAGCTAATTCATTTGATTTCTGTAAACCAACAAGAGCTGTGACAGATGGGATGATGCTATGGAGCAATGCTTGAAATTATGTCCTTGTCAGACAGAAATTGGAAGAGTTTATTGGTGCCTATAGCCCCCTTTCCTTCCCTGACAAAATGGATGAGTTTCCTATTCACTTGGACAAGGATCAGAATCCAAGAGAAGTGAAGTCAAAGGATGTAGCATCTGCCCCATCTGAGGATGTGCAGAAAAGGAATATTCCCTGACTTACTTTTTAGGGGTTTGCAATTTTCCCCTTTCTTTGAAGGATGCTTAACCAACTTGTTCCTTGATTTCTTAAGTTGGCACACTATGTCCTCTACTGCATTTAAAAAAATTATTCTGGATTTATCATACACTGAGCTCCCCACACTGGGAACTCCCATCGATTGTTCTACGTGATTTTTCATCATAAAGGCATCCCCAAGAACTGGCAGACAACTCTGGACTGGGTATGCTACTCCAGGACAGCCCTGCCATGCAGATTGCCCTGTAGCCAGGGAACAAAAGGCCTCCTGAAGCTTGGGCTCCAGTATTTTATCCAGAGCTTAACTCCCAGCTCTGCAAAAGGAAAACCAAAAGCTGTGGGAATTCTGTCTGAGAAGTAAGCACCAGACTTTGCACTTCCCAGCCCAATTTTACTTTGAATTTCACTTCTAGTGCAGTGGTTCTGCTTATTTTTCATTACTTCCTCTCTCTACATCTTTCTTCACCCTGCACCGGGAAAGCATTTTCTTTTTCAAAAAAACATGATTCGTTCTGAAGCAGAGAAAATTCTCCATTCCCCCACCTCAGCACTAGGAATTTCCTGTGAAACAAAAGGTTTGTCTTTAAACCAGCTCTACTCAGCACATTCCTCCTCTCTACAGCCTTTCCACTGCTTGTCCTCTCCCAGCAAAATGGAGCCATGCTGTTCTGCTGCTTTGCAGGTCTTATGGGCTGAGGAAAGAAGGACTCAGCCCATGGTGCCACATTCAGCGTCAGAAACCTGATCCTGCTCCATTAAGGGGAGGAATTATTTAGGCTATAATTTGCAGTGATTACACAGTGTTTGGTATGTTGTCATATGCCATGTTTGCACTCCCTCTGCCAACACATGGACAAGGGTGTGCGCATTCTTTTATTAGGCTTGCACCAGAGACAAATGGAATAGCAGCAGGATTAGCTGTCATTCATCTTCAGCTGAAATTCTTTTCTTGTCCTGTGGTTGGCTAATGAAATCCACATCACCAGAATTCATAACACTCAGCTGGCTGCAAAGACAAATCCTCAAGATGCTTTTAATTAGAAGTTGTGAATAATGGTCAACTTGTGTGCATTTTACAGACAGCCACAAAAATCTGCATTGCCACTTGGAGGAATGAGCCCAGAGCTGGGATCCACATTATGCAGACTTACGTTTCCAGGGTCTATATGAACACGTGTCTAAATTCTCAAGCTCAACAAGTGGGTGCTAGTGTCCCCCTTGAAAAAAAATTATGCTAGATAATGAGTATGACTATCTGTCATGCTTGTCACCATGTCACTCTGTAAGAAAGATTGGTTTCACTGCTTTCACATGGCATTTAATTGAATTAACAGTAAATAGTATTCTCACTGAAACAGTACTTCACTGTGTAAGTGAAATCTCTCAGGACTACAGTAGTACCTACACATGTTAATGAGAAAGTTTTAAACTTCCCCTCAGTATTTATCTATGTGAGGATATCATAAGCTTCAGAGCAGTTTCTCAAAACTAATATTAGAGTCCTCTGATTTAACATTTTGAACAATTAATGTATTTTTTAGGACTCAAAAGACCTGAGAGTCTTCTATCTCCCTTCTCTCTTTCTAAAAATAAGGTACCAGATTCTCTGAAGTTTCTGATTTTCTTTTGCTTCTGGTGGTGCAGACTCACTGTTCCTCACAGACATACTCTTACTCAAGCACAAAGCAAGACCAACATGATGGCACACAACAGCAAATTAGGCCCTGGTTGTCAAACCAGGACTTCCAGTTTGCCGGGTAGTCCCAGTGAAATATTCCTATAGTTTGACAACTTAAACCCATTCCTGCCATTAGTAACTATGATTTTTATAGAATTGCTGATTTAGACTGTAAGGTATATTGCTGCAACTGGGAAGAAAACTGAATGTTATGTTTAAGAACTGATCTTCTTTGTTCTTATTTGTAAGTATCAAATGATCACCCTACATAAGCCACTCAAGTTACTGGAAGTGAAAATCACAGCACATTCATCTATGCAGGCAGTTAATTTTCAGCTGCAGAATGAAACACAGCTTAATACTCTGAAGACTTCAAACTCATAGCTGGGATTTTGTCTGCCTATAGACTGCAGGGATTTTGAAAGCACTTTGGGTTCCTTAGATCTCTAAAGAGTTATAACTACATTTATTCCCACTTTCATGATTTTTTACTGACTGCTGTTCATGTTGCACTTGTGAAGTTCTTCAGGGAAAAGACACGCGCACAGTCGGCCTACCTGTTTTGGTTGTCACTTTCAGCAAATAGCCATCCAAATCGATCTGAAATTGTGGTGTCTCGCAAGGTAGTGAGATGCGGGTTCCATTCCACTTCACTGTCAGGTGCTGCTGGAGGCTGATTGTGCTTCTGCCCAACACAAGGTCCACTGACTTTGTCCAGGAGAAAGAACGGGTCCGACGGGCATCATTTTTTACCAGCACCTGAAAGGGTGAGGCAGAGGAGGAGCAGTCTTTTGTCAAAACGTACTGACACGTTCCCTGAAAATTAAACGTCCGTCCATCAAAAGTGTTGTAGTGAGGGTCTCCAAAAACAGTGCAAACTCCAGGCTCTGCAGGTGAGTGAGAAACAAAAGCACCATATCAGGATCAGTCAAAGTTTGAAAAAAAGCAGTTGATAAGAACTTAGAGGACACCGCTCACACCTAACCTATCTACCCTACAGGGCAGATATGGCCAACACCCACTAGGAATATATATATTTTGAAGCTTCATGGGTTTAGTAGAAGTGTTTCCCAAAGTGGGTGGGAACCAAAGGCCAGTTGATCCTCAGGGCAGCATAAGAAGGCTAAGCTTTAGCTAGGAACCAAAGACACATCTTCAAACCTTTATGTTTTTCCCTTAGACAGAAAGTACCTTCTGAACAGTTTAGGTTATTACAAAGTCGGTTAATTTTTTCAAATTATTTCACAGAATCACAGAATCATCTAGGTTGGAAAAGACCCATGGGATCATCGTGTCCAACCATTCACCCTACTCTAC
>JAAGNO010008409.1:0-41409 GCA_033439905.1 Ceryle rudis | reverse complement strand
CTGCTCTACCCTCCCACACATGCCCCACCCCCCCCCCCCACCCCTCCCCCCCCCCGCCTCCCCAGATCATTCATTTTGCCTACAAAAATGAAGGAAGGAAGCATGGATCTATTCTGGCGAGATCTCTTCAATGGCTAAACCTTGCAGTACCAATCATATCAACAAACATGGACCAGTCTTCCAAGAGAAGTAAATGGGCATGCATCCAAGGATGTGCACTATCTAAAAGCAAACAATTTGGTCTAGTCATAGTAACATGGGCAAACGGTTTGAGTCTTTATTTATCACTCAGCCCAGGTCAATTTTATTATGGTTGCATCTCATACAAGGTTGGCTAGAAGCAGGAGGCATGTCTCTTGTGTATGTACATTCATGCTCCTTTTCAGCTGTTGCTGAATAAAATATGCTCTATCTGATTTTACTTAAATTCCCGAAAGCTAACCATCAAACTAGGGGAGAAGCCTGGAAAAATTCTGACTGACCAATGTGTTTTTTCAAGCAAAAACTGGCATGGGTTATAACAGAACTTATGGTGATAGCAGAGCTCACATGCATTCCCATACAGGGAAGGAAGAGGTAACTAGAGCTGTGCTGCTCCCCAGCACTGACCCTTTATTCCCAGAGTAGCTGAACACAGAGAAAATCCCTTTTATGGAACCACTGTTCCTGTTCCTCACCACGCAGGTGAGTGAGGAGTGGCAAGAGCAAGCAAGCAGAGCTGTACTATTCTGCCCACTCAATGGTGCAGAAAAGCTTACAGAAACAAACAAGAAATAAGTGGCAGGTCTATGCAGAATGCGGGGAAGTGGGCACAGGCAGCAAGTCCTATTTCTGTTTGCCAAGCTTTGACAATGGACAAGGGGAGAAATGAACCCGAAGTATCTGCCATCAGACTGGAGTGTAGCACACTCCATTCTGCTTATGCTTGATATATGGCTTGAATGAGAGCATGGTAATGAGTGTACTTGGGCTCATCATCCTCAGGGCATGAAAGTTCAGTGTAAGCTTGTCTTTGAATGTGCAATTGCATGTGAACAAGTTCTGAGGCACATCTGGACTTGAGAAAAGGGCTGGGTCAGAGTTTCACTGGCAGTGTGGGCAATGCTTAGATGTTTGTGTGACCACTAGGCCCCAGGACAAAGAGAACAGCTGAGGTCCAGGCTGCAACAGGAGGCCTACCAAGCACCTGTTAGGACAAAACCCCTTAAAGGACAAACTGTTTAAAGGCATCACTTATTTGTACAAATGAAAGATGCACAGCTGAATGCCACACACTGCACTGAACAGCCTTACCTCTCCACTGCAATAACAGTTGAAATCATCAGCTGAGCTTGAAGTGGCAAGAATTCAAGTGAAATTGTAATCTCCGAGGCAGCCTGCTGAGGCTGGTTACTTGAACCACCATGTTGGCCTCAGATCCTGTTTTTGTCTTGTAGAATAAGGAAACCCATTATTGCTAACATGTGCTGCAAGAGTTTGTTAGCATTGAGGGTTCCCTTAGGAGCAGACTAAGTGATGTGATCCCATTTTTCCCTATGAATATTTATAAGCAGACCACATTTGAATCTATTCATTTTCTTGGATTTTTCTTCCTTTTTTTTTTTTTTTAATGAGGTTTTCAATTTTATGGCTGAGGTTTTTATTTTCTATTTTTTTAAGGCAAGACTAATTGCAGGGAGAAGTGGGTTGTTTGGTTGTGCAATAGGAACAGCTGTTGGGTTTTTTTCTGCCTCATTTGGCACTAGAGTAAAAACAGCAACTTTTTGTTTGTAATAATAACAGATGTGTATAACATTAAATGCAGTCTGTGCTAGAGATGGGAGAATGCATTCTGAATAAATCTGCAACTCACTTGTAGTTCATGGGTTCAAAATTACCCACAGAATCAAACTCTGCAAATGTCTTCACATACTGTGAATTTAATTCTACTAACTTTTGCATAGCCTTGGAGCTCAAAAAGGCTGTATGCTGCAAAATTCACCAGGATTTCCTCTAACAAACGGTTCAAAAAGGGACATGCCCACAACCACTGACCATTACCACAGGCTTACATTGTTAGTGGGGAATGCAAAGATATAAGGAGAGGAGGCAAAGCAGAAACTGGTATGGTTGGGTAATCAGGAGATGGCATAAGGCAGGAAAGAGGCTGGAGCAGGGCTAGAGCAAGTGAACAGCAAATTAGGAAATAAAAGGTCTAAAGAATCTCTGAAACTCAGTCTTGTGAAGTGTTGAGATTAGTCCCTTTCTATAAAGTATTTAAGCATGTGTTTAAGTTTAAACACATGGAGGGCCTACTAACTTCATCAGGACTGGACACACACTTAATAGCTTTGGTGGATGTGGGCCAGGGTGTTCCACACCTTGCAGGCTACTACTCTAGGTAACTGAGAGAGGGAATATCTACATGGAATCAGTGGTCAGAAAGTAAGAAACAGAAACCACAAACTCACTAGAAGCCCAAGGAGTACCGATTTTACTATAAATATGGCAGGAAGGACTGAATTTGTAAGATGTATTGCTTCTGCTACAGATTAAAATAAGCTAAGAAAGACACTTCCTGTAATTACTAATACAGGATTAAATGCTCCAAAAAGGAAAAAAATAAAAAAAAAAAGAAAAAGAAAAAAGGAAAAGGAAAAAAGTGCCTAGTCCTATGAATAAAATGAAAGAAATGGCAGAAGCAGTCTTTGAAATTATGTCAGCCTGCCATCAACACACTGAATAATACAAATGTTTGCACGGTACTAGAAATTTCTGCAGAATTAGAAACTGCACTTTGAAACTCATCCTTCCAAGAAATAATTGCACAAAATGTATGTTGACAAATTAAATCATTTACCAACACAAAAAAAACCAACGTACAACAACATGCAAAGAGTATTAAGACTGTACGGTAAAGCATTTAAGCTGAGGAATAATATTGCAAGTTCTTTGTGTATCTTCAATCCTTCCACACACAGTTGTGTGTTTATCATAACATTGTTTTAATGAAATAACGTTACGTGGCCTGATGTCCTAAGGGACACTAAACAGCATTTTATTCACCAGTCAGTAGAGACTATTTGCTGCCAAAAGTATTGTGCAGAGGGAAAAGAAACAGAGTTCACACCCCTATGGTTTGCAGAGACAGCAGCGTAACTCATGATATCCAGACCTTCAGCATCAGAATCACTATCATATATTTATCTTGATTAATGTATGTTTAATTAACATTTACAGCTTTGTGACAGAATGTCTTAAAGAGAATGGAGCACAGATGAAAAGATGTAAATCCATGAGCATACAATATAGGCTTTATGATTACTTGGTACCCACTGGAATAGGAAAATAAATCTCACTCTAGAGTTTATATTCTTTCTTCTACTTGTCCTTCCATTTTGGCTTGGAAGAGCAGAAATGTAAAGTGTACCTGGGGAGGAGCTTGCTGCAGGCTCCATTTTAAGGAGGGGAGCAGGGACTTGTTAGATACTGGAGGGAATGGTGCTGCAGGGTAGCAAAGCTGGTCTTTTCAGCCCTAACGCACTGGACCTTGTCTGAGGACTCAACTTGGAGGTCTCTGGCAGTTCAGGACTTCACATTAACCTTGGAGCAATTCACATTAACCTTGGAATAAATTGTGTAGCAGCGCTGAATGAGTTCATCAGTCAGTCAGTTTTGCGGATGGTGAATTTTTACCCATCACTATTTTCATTTTAGAAACCATTTCAACCGATCATCTCAATGTTCAAATTTGTATATGGGTACTGCTGAAGCAATGTATTTCACTTAAGATCTATATTAAGCCATATTATCTACTTGATCTCAAAAGTATCATTTTTTTTTAAATGCATCAGCACAGGGAAAATGTAAATAAGATGCAGCATGTGCAAGCTTCTCAGACAACAAAGAATTTGATGAGACCTGGAGTACAAGCTCTTATTTGCTTCTTATACTGTAAATGGCCTGAGGGAGCAAACCTGTGTCATGAGCCACATCAGATTCCCAGAAGAGCAGCTCCATAGAGCAGCTCAATGTGTTCACACTTCCTAAGATGTATGCAACATCTCATGTGAGGCCCATTACCAGAATTGCCCTCTGCAGTGAGTGCCAGGGTGCCAGGAAGAGGATTTTGCCTCTTCTGAGGATGCAAGTATTGTCTTTGCAGACTGCTGTCACAGCAGAAAAGGGAGCCGCAAGGTACAGGCTCTCTACTCTACCCTTGCTTTTGGCTGTCAAAAATTTACACATCTAAAATGTTACAAACTAGAGTTTGCAATTTAAAATTTTATACTTAGGTGTCTGTGATTCATGTTTTCCCCACTGGCTTCCAGGATGGAGAAGGAAACACTGAGAACTAACGACTTGGCTCTCTCTTCTGCAGTTGTTTTCAAAGATCTGCCCCTACTTGATGTGCTATTTAGAGCACCCTCTTCTGAAAGCTCAATCCAGTAAAACAAAATGATCTGTCAGTGACAGAAATCCAAGAAGCAAAGGCTGACTTTAGCTTAAGGTTTCAAGTAATGCTAATTTTTGAAGCAATTAAGTAGTGTTACAATTACACCATTCTGTGTTCACTTCAGACTTTCAAATAAAAAATACCCAGGCTGCAACCTTAGAGAAAGTGTCACGCTTTGATTGAAATAATTTGCTTTGTTTTTTGTAATTTACATTTTCAATCAAGTATTAAACCTCACATTCACTGCAAAATGCAAGTACAACAACCTCCTGTGGCTTGCTTTAACAATATGCGTGTTATTGAAATATTACCATAGTCATTCCTCCACTCTGTAAAACTACTAAATATATGTGAAAGAGATGTTCCAGTGCAGATACTTGGAATGGAGAAAGTTAAAGAGAGGAGGAGAAATGGAGCACAGAGCCTTCAGAGCAAGGACAGAGGCAGGAAGCCCATATGCAAGGTAGCAGTAGCATATGTGGGAAACACCAGACTAAATTACTATGCCAGCGGGTTCCTTCTTTCCAACCTGCATACCCCACTGCCATGCACACACTTCCAAGAATTACTGGAAAAGATAATGGTGGAGAATAAAACAGGAAGAAAGCTCCTTTCTTTCAAAAAACTCACATGAGGACAGCTGCTGACTGGAATGCACTGTTTCTTGCGACACTCAGTCTTGCCTTGCACACAAACACAGATGGTGCAGTTCACAGAGGACCACATCTCTCCATCCTGCAAGAGGGAGCATGATAAAGTATCAGCCGGGGTGGCAACAGAAAGCTATTTCAGCAGTGTATCATTGCACAAGAAAGGATGACTTTCCCTGTTGGCATTGTGTCATTGTTTAGTCTAAATTATTTTGAGGTGTCTGTCCATGGTCAGTCAGACTAAAGACAAAGATCAGATTCAGCAGGGTTTTCTTCCCTTTGGCTCTCTAGGTCAGAAGTTCATCTTTCCAAGGCTAACCAAATCACATTTTCATTTTTCATCAGTGTTCCAATTATTTGCATTGTTTTCTCTCCAGTATGTGTCTGAGATGTGATCACACCTACCACAAATTTTCATTTAAGCTCACATAATTAGAAAAACCTGATTCATTTGGGTTGAGTGACATCCTGAAATTGTTGTACATGAAAGAGTTTGATTAAGATGTCAGCATATAGTGAATTTATTCCCAGATGCAGCATCATTTCAATTTAAAGCAGGAATGGTCAAATAATGAATTTTAATTCGGATTACTTAAAGCACTTTCACAGATACTTGATCTGCTATACATCTGAAAATGTTTAGTAGAGATACAGAGTTGAACTTCACAAACACAGAGCAGGTAAGACAGTCTGTGTAAGGCTCTTAAAGTATTAGGTGCAGAAGAAAATATGTCTCATGCTCTTGTCTCCATTTATTTGGGAAAGATTGCTTGTGGAACCACTCTGGGTCTTTTTACATGGTGTTGCAGTTGCCAAGTGTGGTTTCTAAAACATTGTCTCACCCACTTGCAGTATGGTGCTAGCCCACGTAGAGCCAAAATGTGCCTGTTTTCTGTTTACAGGACTGCTGTGAAGGAAGGGTGAAGATAGACCTGACAGGAACAGGCAGTCCAACCACACAGCTGTGAACAATTATGTGTCCACCTCATCATGATGTTCTGACCAGAGAGAAAACCAGATAAATCTGTAATGCCAAGGAGCCTAACTTAGTGCAACATTCTTGGTCAAAGGTTGTCTCTCCCCTGTATTTTCTTGCCAGGACATGTTACAATTGCTTGGTGTTTCTGATTCAGCACATGTTCTTGTGGGCCTCTAATGACGCCTCTGCAATCATCTGCTAAAGTACCAGAATAAATCACAGCTACATGCAGCTACCCTGATTTTTCTTTCTCCCAGATGGTTTTCCACGGGAGTGCAAAAACACATTCACTGTGCCCATTCTACCTGTGTTAGACCATTAACTTTAAATAACATTTAACCATTAACCAACAGGGCGATGCTGGATTTACCTTTCTGCACACCAGGCTAGAAACAGGTGTACTGTCTCATTATTTTTTTCTTATTCTATATAATACTTAGTAATATAATAAAATCTTCACGAGAAGCAGAATATTTTAGTTGGGTACCGAAGAAGTAGGCATTTGTTCCTGCAGCACAATAGCACCAGTGTGAAAGTGCCAATCAGATGGAGTATAGTCTCAGTGTACAGTGGGTTCACATGTAATTTCCAGAAAAAAACACTTCAGCTATGTACACAAAAGATGGAATAAATGGAAAGCAATTCTGGCTGAGCAAACCAAGTATTCACAATGGATATAACATTTGATCTGATGCAAGGGTCTCTTAATTCACAGATGGCCCATGAGGTGACAATCTTTTTCTGACAGTGTGAAAAAAGCCATACCACTTGGAAAAATAAACACGGTCTCAGCAATAGCAGAAGTGTTCTGCAGGGAATGCCTTGTGATTTGAAAACATTGGGTGAGAGTGCAGAAAGTAACAGTTGTTACATGGCTATCCCAATATAAGATGTCAGGAGTGCTCTCCTTAGCAGAGATGTGAAATATAGTAAATCAAGATGAGTAGATTTCAGCCAGACAAAATTTGCAGAGTTTCTGTTGTCTCAGCTACAGAAGAGATTCTTTGGATCAACAGATAAAGCCTACATACCACTCAGAATGTCTTCTCCATGAATATCAGTGTTTGTCTGGGAACGCAGAGCATTACTATCTCTTACTAAATGTTAATTAGTTGTCACTAAAGTGCAGCTTGAATCTCTGCATACAGAGAGAAAATGTCACATCAAGGAAAAACTAATCTTTCACCGATGAATATCAGCAGAATTTATACAAACACAGAAAAAAATAGCAGATAGAAAATTTCACAAAGTTTTGCCTCTCTGTTGTTCCATCATCAAGCAGAATGCTGAGGATCTTGTTAAAAGACAAGCTTCAACACTAATTTACAGTAAACTGATGCTGTTTCAGCCATCACAGTGGCATCTATTCTTTAGCCACACCTGAAACTTTACCTGGAAGATCTTATTGCCAAATTTGCACACTTTCACTTCCTTGGGAGAGATATGTGAGACACACTCCTTGCAGCAGTGGTCTTTGTTTTTATTGCATTCACCAGGAAGTAAGCACCTCTTCTTACATATCATTGTGGAATTCTAGGTAAAATGACAAAAGGAAACCATGAAATCATCAGCCAGATGTTTGTACTCTTGTGTGTCCTTACCAAACATTTCTGCTTGCTCAGTCATTGCATCCACCCAAGCTGCAGCCCAACTGCTTTAAATAGGTAAGCGCAGAGTAAATAAAAAAATTATATTGGATTAAGGGAATCATTCATGGTCTGTGAAGCTAAAGCCCAGGTGTACTTCCGCAGGCCTGCAAAATCTTACTGATTTGGTGACACTTCCATTTTTTTGTCTAGGTACAAAAGTACAAATGGTCACAGTCATGCTAGAGGAAACAAAAAAAACCCATCACTGGCCTTCAGCAGAGATGTGGTGATTCACCCTTAAGAAACTCCTCTTCCACTGCAAATTTAAAGAGGACCACATAATCTGAGTAACTTCACAACCAGTCAGGCATCATGTATCACCTGAGGCAGTCAGTAACTTTTTAAATTTCCTGGCACAACTGCAAGTGCTCTTCAGATCAGATTCTTGGGGACCACACAAGATGCCAAAGAACAGTAGTATCACGGCTTGCAGTTCCACAGCCCTACAAATTACTGCTAAGCCAGACAACCAGCAGCACACAACAGCAAAGCACTGCAGACTTACCTTGCATATACACATTGTGCAGTTATCATATATAAATGAGGATCCATTATCATAGACGTTGCTGTGAAAGAGGCAGCTTCCAAATGGGAGGTCAAACACTTTCCTCTGTCCTGAATATAAATAAATGGTAATAGACGCTGAATGGAATTGAAAAGATGCCATATTGTCAACAAAAATAGCAGGGCTTATTGTCACCACACCAAATTCATGTGCAATGTGTCATTTGTTATGTGTTTCCATTTTGGTGTGAAAAAAATACGTACTTTTAACAGCTCACTGTTCTTTTAGCACACATTTATCTGTAGAAATTCTACTGTGGGAGGGAATGCAAATATGATTTATGGCATGTTTATATTGGAAAAAATCTTTCTTCTCATCCTAAAGTGCACAGCGCAGCTAGAAGAATAAGAAGTAAACACTGCAAACTCTTGAGGTAGGTACACTTAAACTAGTTTAAACCATCTTTAACTTAAAACAATAACTTATTAAACAAAGAAGCCCTATCTGGTTTTAGCATATCTACCTCAGGGGTTCACAGCAACCAGACTAAATCAACTCAGTGACACTGATGCAAAAAAAACCCTGTAGCTGTTGTCTAGTTTCACTAAGGTAGCTTGGTGTACCATGTTCTTTGCAAGAAAGGTTGCAAGAAATACAGGCATTTACATCATTTATGAGCAGAATGAGGGCAACACAAGATATTTTTTTGCCATAACCCGTGAAATATTTAGGTTTCATGAGACCAAGTCAAGGTTTAGAGAACTATATGGGGAAGGCAGAATCAATGTCAAATCCTTCCTGAAGTCCTACAACTCTGCAAACACTTTCAGATCCAAACTGCAACACACTGTGGTTCTGCAAGCTTCTCTTAGTCCTCAGCTTCTCTACTAGTAAGTTCTTTTAAACAAGTGGCCGTTATGATACATAAGCATAACCTCTTTACAACAACATTATACTTATATTTCTGGTTTTTAATATCTTCCCCTATTTACTTCTGGTGGCAGCCATCTAATCAGTACTTTTATGAATTGCTGTCATTCTCTTGGCTTATCTTTTCTGAGGTCTGACATTAGGTAGGCATCGATTCCAAGGTAGGGCATGGCCACTGTAAGTACGCACAAGTAGTCACTAAATACTAGGCAAATACTTAAGCTCTCAAACCATTAGGTGTTGACACACTGTAATTCCTCCTCTTTTCAATAATTCTTGATAATGTGGAACAGCTTAAAAGAAAAAGGTTCTATTTTCCTCTGAGATACAAACAAACAAAAGGATAAGCATACAGCAAAACCCATTGGCTCAACCTTGTGGTTTTACAAAACTAATCTTAAAATAACTATTAAACAAAAATTAAGAAATAATTGCTCTTCTTCAGTTAGACACAATTTGAACATCTCTCTTGCAAATTATCTACCTTGGCCTCATACATGCTTGTATAACCAGCCTTTGTTTTATTGAATGTCCACCTTTCTGAAAATGCTTCATTTCTCTTGCAGGACTGACATGTGAAGTCAGTTAAGGATGCTCAGTAGCCCTAAAAGGAACTTCTCTAGATCCATGCTCTACTTAGGGGCAAAGCCTAGCCATAGCCTTGCCTCTAACTAGACTTCTACTGCTCTATGTAGGGCCAGGAGTTTAATGGCATAATTTATGTCAACAAGTGACTAAAAGTCCAGTTCTCTCTGACACCCCCTTGCCATGCCTTGCAAACCACACAGCACAATTCAGGGTGGCCAACCCAATTCAAATAGTTGGTAAAAAAACACTGATGAAGGAGCTACCACTTTAAAGGACATGGTGGAGAAAATATTGGTTTAATGGTCTGCTTTGCTGGCTTATAACCACTAGTTAAACTAATAATTCAAGTCCCAGTGGATTCCACAACATTATTCTAAGCTATATATGCTGAGTGTCAGGAAGTCAATTTCTGGGAGGTCCTCCACATGATACTTAAAAAACCATGCCTCAGCATCTCTGAAAACATTTCTCTTTCCCAACAGCCATGCAGTGTGCTACACACCCCTTGGCTCTACCTCCACTCCAAAAGTTTCAACAATTCCCTCTGAATAGACAATATCTACTCACAGGTATATTACATGCCTTAGAGTTAAAACCACCTAAAATGAAAATCATTATTATTAGTAAACTCATTTACAGATGTTTCTAAGAGGGGAAAAAAAAGATCTGTAGAAAAATCCCCATGAAGCAGTCAAAAATTAAAGCTGGGTTTTGAATGCCTAGATCAAGAAGGGGAAGGTTCACTTGGGAAAAACATGGGAGAGGACAAGGGGAGTTGACAGAAGGAAAGGAAAAAAGTCCTCAGCCAAAACAGAAGCTCAGCATTTGGACTGTTCTCTCCATTTCACTGCTCTACTGTACTACTCCCTGGTGCTATGGTTAAATGTTCCAGGAAATATTTATTTATAGCATATCTCAATTAGCAAGTAAATAAATAATTTGGGTTTGTTTCAAAGAGTCAAAAATATTAAGTATTATGAGAAGCTGGACCTCTCTACAGCTTGCTGCCTCCACAGACAGACCTCTCTGTACCCCTAATTCAGCCTTGGAAACAAGACATTGGATAGTAGTAAAGATACGGTCAAAATTACAAGTTCCTGTTGAAGAACTGAGAGTTATCTGCTCTGAAATTTTTCCAAACCTAGTTATAACCTCATAGAACAAATTAACACTAATATACTTGGTAGGATGTACATGCTCCTTGTTTATGAAATAAATGCTGAGGAATGTTAACCTGTGAGATCTGTGGACATGGTATGAGCAAAATAAAGACTCTCAAGAGTCACTGAATTCCTTGGTATGACTGAAGAACTAGCCCTTATCAGAGGTGTCTGACTTACTTTAAAATTTGTTGTAAAGCTGAAAAAAAAAACTGAAAAAAATCCTGGCTGAAACTCTGATTTCATCTTAAGGTGGCAACCATGAGGCAGACTTCTGGGTCCCTGGCCTCTCTGACAACAGCTTCTAAGAACATAATTTCAGTCCAGAAGTTTCCTCTGACCTGCATTTCCTCAAAACCAAGAATGCAAACAAATAAACTTGAATAAAAACATGAGAGGGTGAGGCCTTTTTCTTGTGGCAAACCCCAACAAAACATTTCCTCCCACCTTAACCTCCTTGTAAAACATGTAATGAAAGTGGGAAACATCTCTGTATTTGTCTCTCTAAGCAAAGCCAGCTGCTCTATGCTCAAAAGTTCTACTACTGCTGCTTGCTAAGTACCAGCCACCACAACCCTACACTGAACCTGAGTACCTGTTTAAAACCTGTAGGTTATAAACTCCACTGAGTTGATATTGTCTCTTCCACCTCCCAGAATTTACCAGCATTGTGAAAAAGTGGTATAAAAGATGCTATGCAGAGTCATATCATATTCATTACAAAATTACCAGGAAAAAAAAACCTCACCTAAGCATTTAGGGCAGCACTGTCCAGCAGGAATGTGACTGAGGTGCTGGGGACATGAAAGAATGGGGCAGACTTCTCGGATGCACTGTGTCCTGCCACCCTGAAGAAAAATTGTCTCAGTTAGAAAAAAAATAAAGCAAAATGTCAGGTAGACGTGCACACACCCACATGGACCAGTAACGTTTTGAAAAGCCTTAGCAAAAGCAGTATTTGCCAACAGAAATTTCTGCTTGCATCAGGAGCACAAGGAACGTGTACAACTGTCTTTCAACACTTTCCCTAGAGAATCATAGAATCCTTTAGGTTGGAAAAGACCTTTAAGATCATTGAGTCAAACCATATTGCTTGCAGAGACCTTAGGTTATTTATAATTTTTCATTCTCTCTAGCAAAGAATGTAATAGTTGAAGAAAAAGTGTCTTTCTATCTTATTTCTTGGTGTGAATACAGAAAAACAGGGAGTATAAAATAATTATCCATGAACCTTTCCAGATATTCAAAAAAGTTATTGAGCAATTTTTTACATTCTTCTTCACCTCCTATGGCATACCCTTCTAGGCTTGTCTGGGGCAGGCACTAAGTGCTGAAGCGAGATGAGAACAGGTGTACTTTCACTATGTCCATGACCTCAGATACCAAATAAGCCAAAATCACTTAAGAAGGCACATTTTTGTTAGCCTCCAAGTCCAACTATGCAAACCCAGAAGGTCTGCTTTCTTCAGAGGCGTAAATACCAAGAGGGTACATGAAATTTTGAGAATTAATGTGTTAAAAAAAACCCAAAAGAAGTGCAACCTGGACTGGATATAGTCTGGTGTATCAATGAATATCAGAAACAGAGAGAGGCAAAATGTACAGCAAAGACCGAAGCACATAATCTATGTCTTTGCTCTCATTCTGCTCTGTTGCCTGATTACTTCACTGTTCTTACAGAATACTGCATTTAGCTCTGTACCTTCTACCAACATCTGCTTCATACACTCATGAGAGGTCCAGGCTGGTAAAACTTGAAAAATTAGTCTACTTTTGTCTTCACAAGAGAATTCGGCCCTTTTCATCTAACTGCCCTGCTTTATTTATCACACAGAGCTGCAGACTCATCCCAACAATAAGCTTCATGTTCCTGGATGCTGTGATGGAAGACTTAGGAATAATCTCCTCCCACCTACACACTGGATGCATTGTGGGCTCCCTCAGGAAAGATGGAAGAAGCTGTTCATTTTGAAGCGCTCTGTGCCTAAAATGACGGGATGCCATTCCACTCCTAACAGCCTCAGTGAATCACGTAAAGCTTTTACATACAGGCAGATCCACATATTCACCATTACACAGAAGATAACATACTGACTGTACCCCTCATTCTATAATAAGTTTTCAGGCAGTGAAGTCTACCTGTCCTGTGGGGCAACCAAAGCATCCTAAGCATACATGTCTAAGAGCTGCTCATAATTCTTGCACTGCAGCATGCAGGAACACAGGGTTTACTGTAGACTGAAATGACTGCTCTAAATTTAGGGTAAGACCAGAAACTTGACAAAACAAAATTAATTCCTCACTGATGCTCCTTACTAAGCTCAGGGAATAGCTCTGTGAGAAGACACACAGGTGCAGATTGAAAGAGAAAATGCCACATAAGGATTTTCTGAAGAAGTGATGTCATTCATCCCAGGGGAAAAGGCTAAGAGAAGACAAAGTTCAAACCTCGGTGACAATTCAGCAAATGGAAAAGTAGGGCATGGAGACCTCAGCCAGCCTGGTGACAGGATCAGGGATACATCCCTAGAAGACAAAGCAATGCTGCAACACATGGTGAGCACAGGTCCTTTCTTGAAACCTTGCTTTTGTATTAATACTCAAATCCCCTATGCCTCTGTGGAGGTTGCTTCTCTGACACACTGAATCAAAACTCAGGCTTAGTACATTTTTGTGACATTGCCTCTGCAGCCTGTTGTATAGGTTTAATTTTTTTTAAATACAAAAATGTTATGGATAATATAAAATATTTCTTCATTCCAGACTTTCACTTATAGCTCCTTTTTTACCTTTGTATTAGCCCCTACTCTGCACAAAACTAAGCTCAACTGCATCTTTACCCCACTGCTACTCCTGCTTCCAGCTGTAATGTTACTTTTTAACACCAAACTATTTTCTAACTTGCTGCTATCCCAGACAGGCTCTTCCAGGCTTGCATATCATGCTAGGGTGGCAAGTTCAGAAACAGTCTGAAACAAATCAACCTGTACCATTTAAAGTAAGAATAACTCTACTTGCCCTACAGGTCTTAGAGATGTTGTTGGGCACTGTAAGGAAATGTCAAAACCTACACAATATTTCTATCTTCTTAAAAGTCTCAGTCATTGCAATTCAAAACTCACAAAACGTTCAGAATATCAGCTTGAAAAGCAGGATTAGCTAGTGCTGCCAGTGCTTTAGATTGCATGGAATAGAGCTGCACCAAAAAAAAAAAAAAAAAATTGCAACAGAAGTTCAACAACAACAAAAAAATAATCATGGGGAAAAAAATAACTCCAGAGAGCAAAAAGATTGGCACTGGATGGCCTAAGATGGTGGGAACTGCACAGTAAACACCTTGCCTCCTCCACCCCTGGTTATATCAATAGCTTTTAGCTCACAATTCCTTGCTAAGCATTGTGTCTCCCAGGCAGCCAGAATATTCCAGGTCCAAAGCAACAGTTTCCAGAAAAACAAAATGTTAATTGGAAACCAGCACAGACCAACAAAGTAAAAGTGACACCTGATTCCTGTGAGTAATGCTATTCAAGAGTAAGGCAATTAAACCCTTGAGTGATAGTTAGGTAAATCAGGGGATGCTGCTGCTGACCATAGTCCTCTGGAGGTAACAGATTTTGTAAGAAACGTACAGTCTACAATGAAAAAATTAACCTTCCACCTTGGAGATTAATAAAAGCACTTTAACTCCTGCAGCCACCTTGCATCTGCAAAATAAAGCAGCCCTGGCATTGGCTCAGAGGGCAGTGTGGACTGAGGTATCACCTCATGTCAGCAACTTCCTCAAGAGACAGAAGAGGAGGAAGATGAAATAGCACTTTCTAACTTTCCCATGAGATGTGCATCTTTGAGAAAGACAGACAAATTGTCTTTCCTAAAACAAAGTCATGGACCTAGTCTAGCTACCTGTCCATACACTTCTGTTAAGCTCCTACCTTGACTACAATACTTCACTGTTCAATAAGGATATAAGAAACCTGGCAGTGTTGAGAAAGGCTATGGCTAACTTTGCTGGAAGCACTGGGTGGAGCACAGAGTGCAGTTTTTGGACAGGGTTCCAACATATCTGATGCACAGCATGTATGCAGCCTGTGTGTTAGGACAGACAGAGAGAAAAATGTCTGCGGAAAAAACTCTGTCCAAATACTCCCTAGAGGTTGGAAGCCTGCAGCAATTAATCTTCCAGAGCCTTGGTCTTCATCTGCCATGAGGGTAAGAACAGAATCAAAAACATTTTGAAAGCACTCATGAAATCTCAGGAGGACAGATGTTTCCATACTCCCAATTTGTTTGCTACTGATAATGATCATGTCTAAAGTTAATAATATTTTATATACACTTTATTTAATGTTAAAGGTTAACTTCAGTATTATCAAGAACCATGTTTTTTGTGGACATCTCATTTTCCATTTCAGTTTTGGACTTTGTCCCTGTGCTTTAGTGAAGCTATATATCATTTAAAAAAAACCCTCCTCCCTAGTTTTGCTCTATGTTCACCTTATGCTTGAAAGACTCTGATAATCCTCCAAAAGAAGTACAATTTCTATTGATTTTGCAGAACAGTTTGCCTAAGGGCTAGCATTCAGATTCAGTCCACAGTGGACTGTAGACATTTATTTTTAACTTCCATTCCAGAAGAGGTATGAAAGGTTTAATCTGAAACCAGTGAGGCTATCCTTACAGGGGGAGAAAAAAAAAAAAAGGAAGAAAAAGTTATAAAGAAATATCAACATTACATTTCTCACAATTCCAGGATACATATTCCAGACATGTAGAGCAAGGTCAAACACACACTGTAGCCTCAGCAGGGGTTGCTGTAAGAACTAAGACAGATGTTCACGGCTGTCTCCAGCTACGAATAAATTTTTTTATGCCACCAACATGAAAAATACCTTTGAAAGTTCAACAGGGTCACTACTGAACAAGTCTGTCCCATGTCAGTGGCAAGAGAAGACAAAACCAGAACTGTATGACTGTCTTCAGCTATGCTAGCACAGTTCAGGTGATTACAGCCACCATGAACATATTCAGAGACATTGCCATTTTTGTGACAGCAATGACATAAAGGCAATGAATAGAAATTTGCTAATAGATAGATGTATCATTTAAGATTCAGATAATGATGAGTCTTACCTTTCTGGAAAAAAAAACAAACAAAATGGTTTAAGGCATAGCAGGACTCCTATTTCACTATAACACATTCACCAATGTGTGTAAGGTTTCCTATGTGAATTGGAGAGTGTATTAGCTTGCATACACTTCTTGGTCACCAGAAGCTCTGCCTGATGTATTAACAACTGTGAGAGAGTGAAGACTTCCACTACCTCCCAAATGTGTACTAAATACGTACACCAGGTGAGCAACATGTCCTATGCAAACACCTTCAAAATGCTTTTGGAATCACATACTTGTAAACACATACCTTGAGTTTATAATCAGATGTACAATCCCTGATGTGTCATGTGGGTTGTCCCCATCTGAGTTAGAACAGAACTATTTCTGTTTGATTGTTTTACTTTTCAGCTCCACTGAGACTGCACTTTCTGAAGTTAATGGCAGATTTTTGCAGACAGTCTGTTTCTGGCAGTGATAATGCTCCATGTTTAGGTCACTAACAAAGACTGGAGTGTGCAGAAAGGCTCTTGCTTATACTTACTTCTGTGCAGACCAAGGTCATTGCTCAATCTTGCATGCCACTTTGGGGGTGCAGAAAGTAAAAGGCTGCACCTGTAGGGAGGAGTGGACAGGATGGGTGACCCTAAACTGACCAAGGAGGGATTCCATCCCTGAAACATCACATTCAGTATAAAGCTGAGGGATCATGAGGGTCAAGTCTCTTCAATGGCTGGCATCCAAGGAGGACTCTGACCATTCTGCCTTCAATCCCGATCCTTGTGTTCTGGAACTCCCGAATCAAGTTCCAGAATTCAGCTTCTGGATCTGGTTCCCATCTGCCACTGAGTCCAGTCTGGGACTTCCCCAGTGCCTTCCTACATTATCAGTGGTGACGGTGACGTAATTGCCATCTGGGATGTTGAGTTTGATAATAGCTTTGTATATATCTATATATATTTAATTTTGATATTATAATTAAAGCTATTTTAGTTTTCCAATCCATAAGTCTCTCTCCCTTATTCCCCTTTATTATTTTGGGAGACAAGAGGGCTTAATAGAGACCATCTATCATTCATCTAATGGCCAGCTCAGCTCTAAACCTTGATACAAGTAGAATTAGGCACAAAAGTGAGAAGATACTATATATAAAGTGTGTTTTTAATCTGGACATAAAATAAATGTTCTCTCACAAATCAGATGTAAGACACTCTGGTTCTTTTAAGAATGCTGGTGCAGTATGTAGCACACAGCTTCTGAGCAGAACTTTTCCCTGACACGGTATTTCAGGGTCCCTTGAAGGGTCACAGAAGGGAGAAAGTTTTTAGGAAATGCACAAAGTAGCACAACAGTTCTCAGCATAAAAGCAAACAGCACATCAATCAGTTCAGCAGACAGACAGACAAGCCAGAGCTTCCCACATCCCTGCAGCCTTATCTGTTGTCTAGACTAGGATTTTTAAAATGTCTATTGGATAAAATTCAGAATAGAGAGATCTTTGAGCAAGTGCCTTGTGTGTGCTAGATTTTTAAATTCTGAATCTATATCTCAAACCCTATTTGCTGAGATATCACTGCTAAGTAAGGCTTTAGAAAGGGGTCCTAATGGCAGTCTAAAGGAAGGACATGGACCTGATGGAGTGGGTCCAGAGGAGGGCCACAAAGATGAACAGGGGGCTGGAGCACCTCTCCTACAAGGACAGGCTGAGGGAGCTGGGATTGTTCAACCTGGAGAAGAGAAGGCTCTGGGGAGACCTAATAGCCACCTTCCAGTAACTGAAGGGAGCTTATAAAAAGATTGGAGAGGGCCTGTTTACAAAGGCCTGTAGTGAAAGGATGAGAGGTAATGGTTTTAAATTAGAAAGGAGTGGATTTAGATAAGAAATAAGGAGGAAGTTCTTTACCACAAGAGTGATGGAGCACTGGAACAGGTTGCCCAGGGAGGTGGTTGAGGCCCCATCCCTGGAGACACTCGAGGTGGGGCTTGACAGAGCTCTGCTCTAGTTGAGGATGTCCCTGCTCTCAGCAGAGGGGTTGGACTAGATGACCTCTAGAGGTCCCTCCCAACCCAGACATTTCTATGTTTCTATTGAGGATTGTCAGTGTAGTTGAGAAGATAAACATAAAATTAGATACTGTCTTTCAGGGAAAAAGGAGTTCTGAGAAGTGAACTGGTGTTCTGTTGCTAGGAGTAGTGCCTGGGATAATTAAGCAGCCCACAGAGATGTTTGGGGTTTGAGATGTTCAGACTGAACAATCCCAGCTCCCTCAGCCTGTCCTCATAGGAGAGGTGCTCCAGCTCCCTGATCATCTTTGTGGCCCTCCTCTGGACTCACTCCATCAGGTCCATGTCCTTCCTGTACTGAGGGTTCCAGAGCTGGACGCAGTATTTCAGGTGAATGCTACATAGCAGGTTAGTTCTTGCTTTCAGAATGGAGATGATTGGCCAGCAGCTCAAATTCCAGCTTTTTCTCTTGTCTGAATCACATCACCTCCATCACTTGCTGCCGTATCACACACTCACTAATCAAACTCTGTTCCTCACTGCAGGTCTTGTTAAACTGATTGCTGCCGCTGTATGTTACATATAGTCCATGCTGGGTAGTAGTATCCAAGGACTTCAGACTTCTGAAGTTAGAACTGTATTAACAGAGAGCAAATTAACAGAAATGTCACAGCCACAGTTACCACTGCACATATCCTCCACACATTTTGGTGTTTCCTATAAATCAGACACACTTTTATAGGCTATGTTTCCCTCCCTAATCTTCCTGCCAGTTGCTACACAGGGCCACCTCAAAACAGTGTCAAATTCTCTCTCTGAATGTTGCTAGGGAAACCAGGGATAGGGATCTAGCACCATACAGTACTCACTATAGCACAATTCCTTTCCATAATGCTGGAGGTTAGAAGATATATACCTGGTGGAATATGTGGATTTTAAGCCAGAATGTAGAAAAGAAGCACATCAAAGTCATACAAATCAGTGGGAAACTTTCAATTGATTTTCAGTCTGCTTTGGATGACCAGATTTTGAACAGAAATCCCAGAAGCTGCATGGAGCAATGATGAAAAATGAGCCAAGATAACCACATCAGCAGGAATGGGCCAGGAGGTCAGCCCCACACTGAAGAAAGGGACTGAGTTTTCCACCACCTGGAGGGTAAAGAGCAGTAGCTTTATGTGGACAGATGAAGGGAAGCAAAGACTTTTGCAAGGAAACAATCCTGGCATGCCACGGCACAAGAGAGTTCAGCTACTCATGATTAATTTAGCTGTTACACCAAAGGTCTCCAGTGAGTGGAAGTTTTGCCATGAGTTACATGATTATTTCTTTCTCTTCCAAAAAGAACTGTTTCTATGAAAAATTGCAATAAAATATTTTATGGTGGAAACTGGCCATGGCCAGAAAAACTTGTAAAAACCACTAACGAGATTCTTCAGCTTATTTATGTCCCACCCTAGATAATAAGAAAGTTAGGGTTAAATCCAAGGGACTTTCCTAACTTCAGCTATTAGAAGCAGAGCAGTAGCTCTGTAAAACAGGTCCTGGCTTCTTGCAGCAATGACTTTTCCCCTGAATCATTTGGAGGCTGTTTTGTTTTCATTGGCATCAAGAACACATGAAGTGTTCAGTGGGTGTACAGTTCTGTATACACCACCAGTGCATTTGCATGGTGTTTCAAAGTCCTAACCTGCTGCTTGCAAAATGATAGTCACTGCCACAATGTATTTATATAAATAGCACTTTGCTTTTCATAAGATAAACTTGTGCAAAGGTTTCCAATATATTTTTTTTTCTGCAACATAATCTTTGTAATACTACCTTACAAGCTTTTCTTGCTGTGTCCTATAGTAATCTGTACTCCTATAAACCCCATGCTTTGGCAGCTATTGGTGACTACTTTCGCCCACACTTCCAATTCCCACATTACAGCATACTACTGGCCTCCTTTCTGAGAGCAGCTTTTCCTTCTAAACAGTCCATGCGCAGAGATACAGTTATTAAGTAACTTATGCATCCCCAGCGTGTTTCTTGTGCACACAGAATACTAGTCCTATCATGGTCCTGAAAAAGGTGACAATTCTGACTCTCAGTTCATCATCGTTCTTTAAAATACTTGGTCATGACAAGAAACTCTATGGATGTATCTGCACAGCTTCACCCTAAAGCATTAGTTTTAGATAATTCACCTTAAGTAATCTGCAGGACTAAACTGCAAGGCTCGAGCAATTACAACTCCAAATGCCCAAATTCTGACATCTGGTGTTTAGAAGCAAAATAAAGGCTTTATTTTCTGTGGTGTGGATGCTTTCTTGTAGACAATATGAACTTCATTTCATCACATGGTTTGCAGCTTCATTTTTTGGAGGTGCAAATGTATAAACAAGGTCATAAATAAAAACAACTAGGGTTGTTCTTGGAAGAGGAAAAAGCACACAATTTAGAAGAAGGTGCATGCACACCTGAATTTGCTAGTTGCTACTAGGTCAAAACCTGCCAGAAAAGCCCACACCAAGTGACTGTTCTATTCACAAGCAAAGAGAACTATCCTTCAGTGATTCAGGAGAATGAGGTATTGAAGAGGTTGAGACTTAATCCTTCACTATCTGTTTCTACAATTTTTTGTATGCCCTTGCCTCAAGGTCTGATGATAAAGCACACATATCTGTACAACATCCATGTACAATAAATCACCCTGTTGTATTAGTAGTAAGGACACTCCTAGCTTTTTACAAGACCTTTATACATGCACATAATTTCTGTAAATGTTATGCTTCGGGTATACTGCTGAGGTATACTCAAGAAATACGGGATTACATATGCACTGCTTCCTAAATGCATCCATCAAAGGTTTTCATTAACAGGGGGGCCTGTTTGTCCTAAGCACTTAGCAAAAGGGAGTTAAAAATATGCTTTAAAGTGTTATACAGAGTTCAGCAAGAGAAGGTGCTAAACTTCAGCTCATTCAGAGGAGTTCTTGGACATAAAGTTTTCCTAAAACTAAGCTACTTTTCTGAAACTAGTATGTTATGAAACTGTCCCTACAATGAAACAGTCACAGTGGTAACTTCAGTATACCTGAAGTGATGTGGGATTAGACTCACTGTAGGCCAATGGTACTTACCTATAGTAACACCCCTAATACCACAGTGCAAAATTCCACTGTTTTGTGCTACCTAGAGCTGTCCCTCCCCAGAGATATGGCTTGGCTTTACTCCAGGGTAGGGCACACTCTGGCTTATGATCAAGGGGAAGTGACACATTTTAGTCTTAAACACAAGCCTGAGCAAGGGGTGTTGAGGAATCTAGCTCTCCAGGAATAGCCTTGGGAAGCACTTTGATTAGGAATCATTTACAAGTCACAGTTCCTCTTCTGCTTCCTCCTTTCTCCAGGGGCAATGCCTTAGAAGCATCAGCAGCAAATTCTGACATTTGCCAGTCCTGGCTAGCAAGACTGATAAAGGTATCACAGTTTTTTTACGTCCGTCCTAGACTGCAAACCATCTGCACATGTGTGGAAAAAGGGTGGAGGAAACCAGAAGAAGTCTGTTCCTCCTTCACACTCCTGCATTGACCATGACATACACTCAGGTCTCTCTTGTCTTTTCTTCCATTTTTTTCCCAATAAATTTCATATCCAACTGGTGCCATTCATTTATGGGTAGGATCCTGTTGTTAATTACTGACTTCTCATTGGCAGTAATGCATCTGTAAAATGCTGATGCCCAGATCTATAAAGATCGTAGGTCCTCAGGGACAGCTTAGGCATGATGTATAACCTACAGGCATATAGGTTTAACCATTTAGGCACCTAAAACATCCCAGGGCTGGCTATATTTTGGCCAGACCAGCTCTTCTGGCACCTGCCTGAAGTCCTGCTGCTGCTCTTGCTCTGGATCAGCCCCATTCCAGCAAGCCAACCAGACTGGCACTTACCTCCAAGCTAAGCTCACATGACATTCACAAACTGAATAGCTTTATATCTACATTTTTTAAAAGGCCATATGCATAGGCCATGTTCAGGCCACAGCACATGGCCAGCTCCATTCAGAAAAAAACTGCCAGAGGAGCTGGAAATATTTCTACCATTCCAATACCGTCCTTCTAACCACAGCACTTCAGAATAGAGGCACAGCTCAAGACGAAGGCTTATCCTCTTGATAAAGCATCACCACTGAGCAGACAAAAATGAAAAGATCCAGATGAAACCATTAGGTTATTTAGAAAGGATTATGAACCTAATGAAGTACTTGCCTTAAAAGAAGAATTTTTCACATTCTGGGGCTTCTCAGACAGGAAGATCTTTCTGTATTTTACATTTCAGAAAATACTTACATCATAGTAAGACTAAGAACGGAGGTCACACCGCATGCATTTGGAAATGCAAATTGCAATGCATTCTTATATTTGGCTTACTGCTCTATCATCAAAAGCCATTAGTAGTCCCTAAGAGAGAAAATAAGCAAGAAAATAAAATTTGGTTTTGGTCGCAAGTGTAGGTCTCTCCTTGGCACTGTTACATCTCCTTTGTATCTGTCTAATGTTGTAAAATGGTCTTAAAATCAGTGTAAAGTGACTCATTAAAGATTCCCATAGTAAACAAAATCATACATTTTTATGCATAGGATTTGCTAAGCTACTGGAAAGAAGTTAATTAGAAGAGCAAAGACATTTAAAAAAAAAAAAAAGTTTATTATTTATATTGTAACCCTCATCCCACAGGCAGATAATTTACTCTTCCAAAAGCCTGTCTTTTTTTCTTCCTTCTCTTCATTTTTTTTGACATCCTGAGATAACAACCCAGAACTCTCTCCTCAGCAAGTGCTCAGCTATACACACGTTCAGTTATTAACCTTCCATCTACTCACGCTGGCCTTGTAGGGAGGTTCTCTGATAGTGGGAGAAAGTGACATCTGAAATTATTCTAAAGCAGAGAACAGCTACACATTCCAACCTATTATTGTAAGTTAACACCTATGACAGCTATACCTTTCAAAATGATGCCATATATTTTACTGTTTAAAAAACAACCTCATCATGTGAAATGGCTGCCATGTTTATTTAGATAAGTGCTCCTCAGCTCTTCTAGTGGAGGCTGATGACAGATGTGTTTTTAAGACAAAAATATTAACTCTGGAAATGTCAGCATACTGCTTCTTTTCAGTCCAGCCTCACAGATTCACACATCATTTTTCATCCACAAGGAGAGTTTCTTTTATTTTGCAGAAAATCTAAAAACACGCATGTAAATTACTGGTCTCAAGGCCTGACAGTTTTATTAGCATGTCACTGGAGCTACACATGTTAGATCTAATAAGACATAGCAAGCAGCTGGTTTCCACAGCCTGCTCCTCACAGGACAAGGAAGGCTTGAACTTCTCCAACAGGAATTTTCCACCTGACTGTTCCATTTCTGTGAATCTGCATGTGCTAAATTTACAACATAAAAAAGTGCTCTAGGTACTTCCTGGGGTTCCTGGAGAGAAACAGATGAAAAAAAAAAAAAAAGCAAGCAAAATTTTCTACTGAATTCAAGAAGGAGTCCAGCCTTCTGGCTCACAGAGCTAGCATGCTATAACTCATTTTCACATATTTAGTACAGTAATTATTATTCTTTTAATCCTGTAAGTAGTACTGTTAGTAGATACAGCACATGAAGCTCTATACCTTACTCACTACATATACAGAAAGAACACCTCCTACATCTTTCCCCTACATCACATCAGAGCTCTGCAGTACTCACTTTGCCTCCCAGAAAAATGTATGGCAAAAGAAAACATCACTCAAAGATATGGGCAATTGAACCATGAACAGACATAGCAAAAAACAGCAATTGGAAGGTGGCAGCTAACCGTCAGCAATTCAAGACAAACTATCTGTCAGTTAGTGACCAGTTAGAGCAAATTTGAGATGTAAGAATGGACCACACTGGCTAAGAAGTCCCTCTAGGGAAAATTACTCTTCTTCCTTCAGCTACACATCATTATACTGTGCCACCTCAGATCCAGTGACTATCCAAGATGTTTCCATAGCACTGTCAGGCATGGTAAAAGATTTGTCACTGGAGATCCATACCTTCCTGGCACAACAATGGCACAAAAACAACCATGTTGAATAACGAAAAGCTGTCCTACCCCACACAGCAGCTGTTCTCCACAGCCACCTTCAGATTATGCTCAGGTTGTCACCCTAGATATTTTAGTGACAGTAAGACATCTCTAGTATGGCTGCACAGAAAGGGGATGACAAATCTCCTCATTTCAACATTTTGAGCTGGCCAGAGATGAGCCATCTCTTCTGGATTGCCTGCAGGCCACACTGACCTCTTAGCACGGCACTTTACCTATGTAATACTCCCTAGAAAAGGCAGACTGTGAGCTGAGAACTTGAAGTGGCCCCCATCCGTTACAGGTACAAAATGCTATCGCTAAACAGCTGAACAAATTTTTCCCAGTTTTCTTTGGAATGGGGCAATGCAGATCTTTGTCCTATAAGAGTAAATATCGTATTTACATAGGTACAAACAATGTGCTGCAGGCTTTAAGCTTAAACAAAATAGCCGAAGAGTTCGTTCCTGAGCAGCTTTATGATCTAAATATGTAACACAAAGCCAGGCAATGAATGGGATCAGCTTAACAAAACTTCAGCTGTGACTGTCCTCTAATACTTTGTTTGCTTACATGCTTTCTGGAATTTAGCCTGCCTTTGCTCCTTGGCAAAAACATTTGTACAGATGGGACTAAAAATAGCAATGGATGATAGGAACAGAGGACTGAATGAAGATGAGTGCTGCCAAGTGAACCTGCATGAAGTCTCTGCAATTCTGTGTCCAAGTGAAATTGATATTAAAGTAGCCATTCTAATAGCTAAGGCCTTTCCATTTTTGTGGGTGACAAGCACTTCTGTTACTGGGTATGATTAATATTCCTGAACTCTTAATTTTTAGGATTGATCAAGTATTTAATTTAATAAAATAAAGTTCTTTTGACTGACAATAAGCAGCAAGGGAGCCTGTTTGGCAACTCCACCTTGTTTGTAGTTCAAAGACTCCACAGGGACTTTATTTTCAAAATAATTTAATAATTTTATGATTTCTTTAGAAGAAAATCTTTTTCTCTCATGAATCTCCAGACTGAAGAAAAAGACAGGTTTTTTGGGGTTGTTTTGTTTTGTTTTGTTTTTTTCCAAGTTTGAGCACAACTCTGCCAAATCCTGTACACTTTTAAGTTCTGGTTAGGATCTGCAAAACATCGAATCTTGAGATTAGACAAAAAGGTTACTTTCAACTTTGAGATTTCCATTTCTCCCAATCGTGCAATAAGGTTGTCCAGATGGTAATCTGCAAGTGTAAGCTGTCTTTCCCAGAACTAATTAGGAAGAAAAATAACCCAAATCTATTCTGCTTTTCAAGGCAGGAGAGTTTACCAGACATTTTCAGTGCTTGAGGACAGTGACCAAATTCCATGTGCCAGTGGTTCTCCAGATGGCATTAGCAAGTGAGGTGTTCCAGGACAGGTGGCACAGGGCTTCTGCTTTGGTACAGGCATGACAGAGTTTATTCCTTAGACATAAATAGAAGCAGCAAAATAAGGAAGAAGAGTAATTCCTACTGCAAGCATCCCTCAAAATATTGCCTACTCTTCCCATGTCATTTAAGAAAGTGCACTTACCAGAAGTAAGAGAAATTCTTTCAAGTGTAAGTACAAAATGCATCACACTCTAGATAACAACACTACGATTTGTGTGAGACCTTCCCCCTCAACTCAATTCTATTTCAAACAATTCAGAGTAACCAAAATGAATGGAAAGAAAAAGGGATTATTTGGCAATTTCAGCCTCATCCCAAATGTGAAACATTTGCTTAGGGAGGGCTCCTCTTCAAAGCTAAATGAAATCTCCATATTGTCCCTTCCATCCATAGACCTCTCAAACTTTCTTAATTCAATTTACTGATGGTTTCAAAGAGTTTTCCAAGTTGGCTCAAATCCCTTTAGATCACATATCAGCACTAGCAACAGAAGATGGATTACTACTCTTTTTCTTTTTTCTCCTCCACTTTCTAAAAGGAAGCAGGAAGGATGATCAGTCATGTAATCACTCCAGAGTATGAGAAAATACTGCATCTGAGGCAAACTTTGGACTCCTCACTACTAACTTCATAGATGCTACATTTGTGTTTTCTTGGTTTGTGTTTTTGTTTGTTTGTTTGTTTGTTTGTTTTCCTGTAGCTTTCTATTTTTTTCTGGCAAATCCTAAAGGAATCCATCCATTCCATAATAATCTCATTAAGACAGGCCTGAATTATGTTCCTTTTTTCCTCCTTTTCTTCATCTTTACTGCAAAGCTCAAAAAAATTATCTTAGATTTTCAAAAGCACCAGAATTCTTACATAGATACAATGGACTCTGTGTAAGAGAGACCGTGGACAGAATATTTCCTAATGCAAGGATTTATCGAGAAAGGTTCAGGAGCTTTCAGAAGTGTCACGTAAGGTTTTACCACCAAATTCACACACAACATATTTCCACTCTAGTAAAGGCAATTTGAACACAGTGAAATAGCAGCTCCTTATACCAAAGCTGAATTTGACAGAAGCGATTTTAATGGATTCTTTTTCTCAAGTGATTATTCATTCTTTCCTCCTAAGAGTGAAAGAGAGGAAAAAAAAACCCTATACAGAAGTCAGACACTCATAAAGAGAGGTTTTTCAACAACTTGGAGATGTCTCACATTCACTAGCCCTTTTTCTTGTGGGAGACTTCAACCTATCAGATGTCTGCTGGAAGTATAACATAGCAGAAAGGGGGCTTTTCCAGTCCAGGAGGTTTCTGGAATGTGTGGATGACAACTTCCTTTTGCAGCTGGTAAGTGGGCCTACCAGAGGTAGCGCCCCATTAGACCAACTCTTCATGAACAGGGACAGGCTGGTGGAAGATGTGGTGATCTACCTAGACTTCAGCAAAGCCTTTGACAAAGTCTCCCACAGCATCCTCCTGGAAAAGCTGGCAGCCAATGGCTTGGACAGGTGCACCCTTTGCTGGGTTAAAAACTGTCTGGATGACCAGGCACAGAGAGTGGTTGTGAATGGTGCCACAACCAGTTGGTGTCTGGTGACCAGTGGTCTCCCCCAGGGATCAGTACTGGGCCCAGTTCTATTCAACATCTTTATTGATGACCTGGATGAAGAGATCGAGTGTACCATTAGTAAATTTGCAGATGATACTAAGTTGGGGGCGAATGTCAATCTGCTGGAGGGTCGGGTGATGCTGCAGAGGGACCTGGACAGGCTAAGTCGATGGGCTGAGGCAAATAATATGAGGTTTAACAAGACCAAGTGTAGGTTTCTACACTTTGGTCACAGTAACCCCATGCAGTGCTATAGACTGAGGGATGAGTGGCTGGAGAGCATCCTGGCAGAGAGGCACCTGGGAGTACTGGTTGATTACAGGCTGAACATGAGTTAGCAGTGTGCCCAGGTGGCATGGAAGGTGAATGGCATCTTGGCTTGTATCAGGAATAGTGTGGCCAGCAGGACTAGGGATGTAATTCTCCCCCTGTACTCGGCATCGGTGAGGCCTCACCGTGAGTACTGTGTGCAGTTCCAGGCCCCTCACTTCAAGAAGGATATTGAGGTGCTGGAGCAGGTCCAGAGGAGAGCAACGAGGCTGAGGAAGGAACTGCAGGGAAAGTCTTATGAGGAGAGGTTGACGGAGCTGGGGTTGTTCAGCTTGGAGAAGAGGAGACTCAAGGGGGACCTTATCACTCTCTACAACTACCTGAGAGGAAGTTGTAGTCAGGTGGGGGTTGGGCTCTTCTCCCAGGGGAGGTTTAGGTTGGATCTTAGGTAGCACTTCCTCACAAAAAGGGTGATTAGACACTGGAATGGACTGCCCAGGGAGGTGGTGGAGTTGTCATCCTTAGAGGTGTTTATGGAAAGATTGGATGTGGCGCTTAGTGACATGGTCTAGGTGCTGTCATGGTGTTGGGCCATAGGCTGGACTTGATGATCTTGGATGTCTATACCAGCCTCAGAAATTCTGTGATTCTAGATTCTATTTTGGTGTAAATTCTTCGTAGATTGCACCAGGAGTTTGTCCCATTTGCAAATTCATTGAAAGGTAGATAGGAAGAGCACTTATTTTTCCTCCTAGAGTTAAACTTTTTAATTACAAGCAGGATTTCAAAGTGATATTAGAGTGACATAATGAAACAGAAATCCAGTCTTACTAGCTATTTTACATGCAGCAAAATAAGGAAAAAATTTTGCCTGTGGTCTATGTTGAAGAGAATTACTAAAGCCCCTCTCCATCAAAAAACAGAAGAACCAAGAGCACCATATAAAAAACAGTTAACATATTTTTAAAGCAACATTTAGCTTGTGAAATTTTCAAGGAAAAACAGCAGTTCCTCCCTTTTCTTGCTCTCACCACTAATGCTCAAAAATAAATCTAGCACTAGCAAAAATTCCTCTCTGATTCACTCTTGCTACTTTTCTTAACTGAAAAGAGAATTTAATATTAACCCTTCCACTTCTCTGATCCATCTTGGAAATCCAGAGGCCCCTCACCACCGCAAACCTGGAAGGAGAAATTTTGCCTCCCATACACAGTCCTTCAACCACAACACCTGGAATATACAGGAGCAATGCAAAGCTTACATAGGTCACAACTGGTGGTAAAGAACCACTACATAAGGAGGAATGCAGGGCTGTTCTAGCACAATATGGACACTTAAAAGCTGAGATTCATCAAGACACGACTTCAGCACCAACTACAATGTCACGATTCTCTCCTTTTCCCTCTCTCAGTATCTGAGCCATTTCTCTCCTCCTCCCATTTTTGAGGACTTGTGTTTTTCACAGAAATATTTTTCTTCTGTAAATTGTTATTTTTATCTCACATCACAGCTCCTCTCTACATCTGAGGATGGTAGCATCTTAACCAGCACAGCTGTCACCAAAGTGAACATCTGTTTGTTGTCCAGGTCTCCCTTTTCAAAAGAAAATGCTCTCTCCCACAGGCTCATCTGTGGACAATACAAGTATCCACTCCCTCAATAAAGTATCTCGTCTGCGGTTAAGTTTGTCTACAGGATAAACTAGCCCATGCAATGATCTGTGTTGCCACTAGATTGCTTTGGATATCAAAGCTAACCTGAGTATACAGCAGTATCAAGCACACCTAACTTCTTTATTGCCAGTTTTAAATTAAATAAGCCACAGTAAAACCAAGACGAAACAGCACTGAGGAGCATATTCTCTGTGACTTTTTAGCATAACCAGTACTACTTAAATGACAGTGCAATTCCCTCAGATGACTCTCTTTCCTAAAGAACATGACACATGGTTCAGTTCTTAAAGTTTAAACTTTTTTCCACCCCGTAATTAAGTAAGTTGTCAAGCACATCTTCCTTATGCAGGCAAAGCCATTGCTTATGAACTGCCTGAGGCCCACTCTGAAGCACTGTTGAGGATTTGGCAAGCCTCATAGATCCAGCTGACAGTGTCATGTACACCCCATCTACACTGACCTATGCAGCATGAAGAAGGAAATGATACCACAGTCAGAGGATGCTTGTTAAGACACAGAGAATTCCAGATTTAGGAAATTCAGAGCCTCAGCACAAATCCACAGGCTCATGCCAATCATGACCAAGAATGCAAACAGCACTACAGTGTTGCTACAGAGAGAGCAGTATCAGGTAGGAAGGAAACGCTTACCACCCAGTGTTTATCAGGAGTCTTTCTGGGTTGGAAATAGCCTGTTCTCATGCCTGTTGGCTTCACCCAGCATGAAATCACCACTAATGCTGCCTGTCTTTCACAGTAGTTTATTTCACTCCAAGGTGCAATCAATTAATTTTTTACTCCAACTTGTACATTCCTACTGGTGATGTCTTTAGGCTCTCCTATTCTCATGACATCGAGATGCTCTTGCTCTTAGTAGCCAACAAAGTTTTCAAAGCACCGTGTCCTGAGGGGGAATTCCTGCCTGAGAAGGCAAGAAGCCACTTCTCCCTCTGGCTGCTTCACTGCTCTTTCTATCAAATCCTGTTCAGCTTCCCAAGCAAATGCACTCTTGCCTGTTTGGCCTCTCCTCCAGCTCAGCACGGCATATTTCTGGGTATCTCTCAATTCCTTTTCCACTATTGCAAATTACACAAAAATTACATGCTTTCTACCAACAGAGAAAGAAACATATTTGTGCTCTGTTTTTTTCCATGCTTAGTTAAATACATCTCTGCTATTACTCCTGACAGTCTGTATTGCAGCAGGAGCAGCAGGGAAAAAAGTAGTTATTCTTTTACCAAATTCCTCAGTATAATGATTCATTCTTCTAATACATTTCCTGTGTATTGAGACTTTTCCATGTTTTAGGGGAAGGTAAATAAATCCTGCAGCTCACATGAGTGTTCTATTTTTGACAGTTCTCAAGAGTATCACATTAATGGACAATGTTCAGCATCATGAAAATACCATGCAAGAAAAGGGAAAAGCCACACTCCCCGGGAAAACACATAGAGATTAGGTGTTCCAGCATGAAGTGTTATTTTGCTGCTCTTTTGTTGGCTCTTTGTCTGCTTTCATGTGGGGAGAAAGGATAAGGTGTGAAGCCAGATCAAGCTTTCTCTTCTGTCTCCAACAGCACAAGCCACAACCAAGGAAAGAGAACTGCAAATAAGCCCTGCATACAGGTGCTTTTCAAGCAAGCAGAACAGGCAGTCCCAGTGGAAGCTGAGCTCATACTTAACCTTGGCTGGCCACATGTCCATTTTCTCCAGAGAAGGTGTTACCAGTCCAGGCATATAGATGTAGTTGCAGTCATATGGACCTTTCCCTACTTCGTAAAATTCTTCTTCCTTAGGGCTATCACTGAAGTCACATTAAAATACTTATCTCTGGTTTTTAACAGCTCCAAATAATATGTCCCACCATGCACAGCTAAACTCCAGAAAATTCAGATATAATTTTTAATCCTGTTTGTCTTGCTACTGGTTTATCTGCTAGGACATTTCCTTCAATGTGAGGCAATGCCCTGCTCACAGGATGCAAACTCTTGGAACTTGTCATGTTTGTCCAGCTTTCATTTGTACCTATTTAACGCTAGCCCAGCATCTGTATGTCACATTCTCTTCTTAAAACCATAAGTGCTTTTCAAAACCTGCCATATGCTAGAGCTTTCTCAGTTATTGCTAGTCACTGGAAGACATTTCTTCCTCTCCTAGTTTCTGAAACATCATCTGTGTAAGTGACACAAGAACGTGATGCAGAGGCAAACACTGCCCTGCTCTGGCTACCCTGCAGTGAGCTGGTACTTATGGAGAGCATCCCGCTATCTCATTTAAAGGATCCCTCTTGGTACAATAAAATGTGCCGCATTACTCAGAAAAAGCCTTATCAGCAGGAGAAAACAAAGATTAAGAGAGTATGCTTACTTAAAAGCACAGCAGTAGAGTAAAGCTACAAAAAAAAACCAAACCAAACAACCCAAACAACTCAAATGCATGATTAAGCCTTTAGTAAACAACAAATGATCCCCCTCAGCTCCCCATTTTGTCAGGTACCTTACACCTCTAAATTGAGCCAGTCTTGAACAGACTGTAGCTCCTGTTGCCTGAGACAGGACTGTCCTCCACCTCTCCTTCTTCCACCATTTCCTCTCAGAGGAGCAGGAAGGCCTAAAGCAAAACCTGTGACACTTCTTCTAACTACATCCAAACTTAAAATGCCTTCAGCCCTCCAACTTCTTGTAATCACATCACGGGGTTCTACATAACACTGAAAGGATGAAATCAGTCTGGCCTACCCAAGGTTTCAGAGTTGATATTTCTATGTTTTTACTGCATTCCTGTCCTCAGCATCTCTTACAGTCATCTGAAGAAATTGTGGTAAAACTTTATATAATGTATTAGGAGGAATATTAAATTAACATTGCCTTATAGCAACTGCTGGAACCTTTCTCCTACCACAGTGTGAGGATCATTATGTCTGAAGAAACAAACAGAGGCTTCAGATATACAAAACACTTTAACAGGTTAATATAGCAACATACACAATAGAAAGGCATCTGCAAGAGTCCCAGTGAACACAAAGGCACTGGTGAAGTAACCCAATGTATTTCTTTAGAAATAATCAACTGTACGTAAATCAGTGATGACTCAAAGAAAACAACCCTCTTGTCTCCCTGTGAGCAGTCAAGCACATGGCAGCCAGGATTGCCCCAAGAGAAACTCAGGTGAGTAGCTTCTTCCCAGGAATAGCAAGTCATTCTCTGCTAGAGGGAAAAGAAAGGAAAGAGGAAAAGGAATAAAAGATCTAAATTTTTTTTTTTTTTCTACAACACCAACCCCAGGCCATTCCCTTCAAAGATGACAGACATAAAATGTGAATGGGAATTACTAGGGAATTATTTACTGCTGCTGCTTCTAAATTATAATGGTACTTTGCACAGGCCTTCCTAATTATTTACTTCATGGGGTGAATCTTCCTGCCAGCTAGCCTAAAAGAACAAGGGGAGTAGATACCTGTTGTCCCTGCTGCCCTTTAGGTCTAAAAGAGGAAGGCACATCACCTGAGAAACTATTTTCAGTTTACTGGGGTGGTTACCAAAACCTCCAGTCCCTTACTTCCTTCCCAGCCTTGAAAAGGGTGTGTTAGCAGGTTTAAAGTTGCAGCTTAAATTTGTCCCCTTCATGCTGACTTGAGGAGTAATATGAACACTGACGAGCTAACCCACACAGGACCGTGGCTGATGAACCAACCACCACCTTCTAAGAAAAGCCCCTTACTTGATAACCCACTCATCCCATATGGCTGTCAGCTCGCTTCACTGCGTGAGCAAACCTTCCACACCAAACCAGCCAAAGAGAAGGGAAGTCAAATGAGGATAGCCCCGCAGCAAAGCCACTCTGTCCTGTTAACTGCTGTGAGGAAGGCAGAGAGGCTGCAAGAAGTGGTGCTGGGCTGCAGCAGCTGTTTGTGAGGCTGCTGTGCAGGCAAAGACATTTTGGAGCTCTTTACATGTGAACTAATGACTGGTAATTCCATTTATCTTCACTCTGATAATAAATAACCACTTGAACTTAGCATGTGCAGCTGCCTGGACACCAACTCAAAACGACATTTTCTAATGCCCCAAAAGATCACAACCATTGAGATTTCCTTCCTTGTATCCTCCTAACATTTTAATTAGGCCGAAACTCAAAAGCCATATGTTAATGCCTGTCATTCCAGTATTGCCAATTTTTATCAATCTATAGATGCAAAAGTTTCCTTCAAAACCTGCACTGTTTGGAACAGCAATGTGCCCTTGTGGTCAGGAAGGCCAATGGTAACCTGTGGTGCATAAAGAAGAGTGTGGACAGCAGGTCAAGGGAGGTCCTCCTCCCCATCTAGTCTGCACTAGTTAGACCACATTTGGAGTATTGTGTTCACAGTTCTGGTCTCCCCAGCTCAAGAGGGACAGGGAAATACTAGAGAGAGTCCAACGGAGAGCTACAAAGATGATTAAGGGACTGGAAGATCTCTCTTATGAGGAAAGGCTGAGAGCCCTGGGGCTGTTTAGCCTGGAGAAGACTGAGAGGAGATCTTATTCATGTTTACAAATATCTGAAGGGTGGGTGTCAAGCAGAAGGGGCCAGTCTCTTTTCATTTGTGCCCTGTGAGAGGATGAGAGGTAATGATAACAAGGTGAAACACAGGAAGTTCCACCTCAACATGAGGAAAAACTTCTTCACTGTGAGAGTGACACAGCACTGGAACAGGCTGCCCAGAGAGGTTGTGGGGTCTCCTTCTCTAGAGATTTTCAAGACCCACCTGGGTCTGTTCCTGTGTGGCATGCCCTAGGTGTTCCTATGATGGCAGGGGTGTTGGACTCGATGATCTCCAGAGGTCCCTTCGAACCCCTTCCATTCTATGATTCTATGTTACCAGCAATCAAATCCAACATTATTACCCTGCTGATCCAAATTTCATTACGAGAAATTATTGTGGGGAAAGGTGAAAGCAGAGAATGAGAGCACTGTTAAGAGGTGTCACTCAGACAAAGAGATATAAAACCATACATGGTAACACCACCAGCTAGAAAGTGAGCTCAAACATAAAAAAAAAGTCAAATAATTTTAGGTTCTAGGGAATTATATTTAAACTGCATTTTCACTGCATGCAGAAATGAAGCTGCTATAAATCTCCAAATATGGCTTTTATTAAACATCTGTTATTAAGATTAATTGTCCAGTTAGTCAGAGTTGGCCATTTCTCTGCTTAGGAGTTTCTGAACTCAGGGACAGCCCATCAGGCTGCTTGAAGCACTTCACAGAGTGTTTCCGCTGGTAAGTTCACAGAATCATATAACGTTTTGGGTTAGAAGGGGACCTTTAAATGCCAGCGAGTCCAAACCCCCTGCATTGAACAGAGACATCTGCAACTACAGCAGGCTGCTCAGAGCCCAGGCCAACCTCACCTGGAATGGTTCAGGGATGGAGCTTCTTTGGCAGAGGTAATCTTTGGCAGAGTTGCCTCAGATGTACCTTGGTGGGCTCAGTCCTAGTCAGAACTTACAAGAAGATGTGTTGCACCAAGGCGTGCACAAGATTCACCACCCAAAAGCAGGTGGCAACCCAAGCCATTTTAACGATTCCCTCTTCACTGAATATGTTTTAGCTCTCTGATCACCTTCTCACATTATGGTTAACTGGCCTTTTGAAAACAAACCTGCAATTACAAACCTATTTCCATATGGTTTTTAGATGATGACCACTTAAAAATGGCCGTGATGAGACAGAGGGGCACCTGCACCCCAGCCGAGGTGGTCGTGTCCCCACCGACGCCGTCAGGTGGCGCTGGCCAACCGCGCCCGGCAGGGCCGCCCTCGGCAGCGTCACCCAGCGGCGGGGAAGGGTACGGCCGCACTGAGCGCGAAGGGACACGGACGGAGGGGCGGAGTTGGGGGTGACACACGCACACAGAGCCACGCAATGAAGTGCACCGAGGGATACACACAGAGGCAGGAGTATGCAAGCACTCATTGTACACCAATACACTCCTGCACGCTCATGTGCACATCACAGAATCACAGAACGGTTTGGGTGGGAATAGACCTTTAAAGGTCATCTAGTCCAACCCCCCTGTACTGACTAGAGACATCTGCAACTAGAGGAGGTTGCTCAAAGCCCCAGCCAACCTCACCTGGAATATTCCCAGGGATGAGACTTCTACCACCAGTCTGGGCAGCCTGGGCCAGGGGTTCACCACCCTCCATGTAAAACAATTTCCCCCTCCTATCTAGTCTAAATCTCCTCTCTTTTAGTTTAAAAACATTACTCCTTGTCCTGTCACAACTGCTGCCAAAATTATCCCTGTCTTTCTTATAGGCCTCCTTTAAGTACTGAAAGGCTGCAATAAGGTCTACCCAGAGCATTCTCTTCTCCAGGCTGAACAACCCCAGCTCTATCAGCCTGTCCTTACAGCAGGGGATCTCCAGCCCTAAGATCATTTTTGTAGTTGCCTCTGGACCTGCTCCAACAGATTCACATCTTTCTTGTGCTGTCTACAGCATAATATGTGTGCCATATAGAGGTAGCCATGTACACTCCACTTTTTCCACTTCACTAGGGAGGTTCCGTTTTAAAAAAACCCACAAACAATGAAAAAACACTTCTGCCCCCACCCCAATCATATTACTTTTTGCAATATGGCAAAACAATCCATTTAGACTAAATTTTCCATTTAGTCTAATGGAAATGCCTCCAAGACATTACACAAGATATTAATGTGAAGTTTGCCAGTATTTGCTCTTGAGTATCAAACAGTAAGCTATAAATGCAGAACCCAATCCATCCCTGAGTTAACACCACTGAAAGGAACCTAATTAAACCAGGAAATAATGGGTTGTGTGGGATGATGTGAAAAACAGGTTTGTTTTTCAAAACTTAGAGACAGCATATAGCAAGCTCCAGACAGTAGTCTGCAGTTTTGACAGAACTCTAGCAATACATGATAAATCTATAGACTGGACATAATTAGTTTCCCATCTTTATATCACTCAACCCAGATCGAGTTTTCATTTTTATGAACAAAATTATCTCAATTTTATCAGAGAAAACCACATTAATTTTAATATTTGTAACCTTTTAAGTTCAGCATTGCTTTATTCAAATAAAAGGGGAAGACATCGAGTCTAAATGAAATTGGATTTAAAAGAGCTAGAACAAGCTTCTGCCCTAGGGCCAGGGTTTCAAAGACAGTGCTGTTAACATTTTCTCACTCAAGTATGAGGTGTTGGAATTCAACATTGTGTTATTTGAGGCTCTTCAGGTTTATAAAGTGATACAGCCCAGCAGGTCACAGTATAGTCTGAAATCTGTTTTTACATCCACATTGCTTGAAAATGACAGTTCTGAAAAGACTTTGAGACCCAGCCGAAGCTGTGGCTAAACAGGTAAGGGAATAGAAATGCAACATGGTGTTTTGGGTTTTTTTTTTTTTTTAAAAGAAGGATAACCGTAATTCCATAGCAAGGCTAGCAAGCAGGTTGCGACAGCTTTTGTGCGTACACATCAGTTATCCATGGTGTGGGCTGCCTTCGTTCCTGCACTGGTTCCATACAGGCTGTGCTGGAACACCATTGTGTTTTACAGATCAAATGCCAAAGCCTTCTGGTTTTGGTAGCATCATCCAATCTAAAAACCTCCTTAGTAAGCAATAGCTGGAAGGCTCACTTCAGAAAACACCTTGTTTTCCTCCTTCTCCAAACTTCTGTATAAAAAGGTTCACTGTCTATTAAGATCACCTTGCAATGTGTAATCCGCTCCTCATGGGAAGCGCACACAGGGCAAAGACAAAATCAGGGTTTGATCACATCTACCACTATTGCTTCTTTGCATCCTCCATCACTGCCTGGAAACCCATTGTTTCCGAACAGTTTCCATGGAGCAACCTTTCCTGAGATCCCAAGTCCAATTCCTCCTCCTCCTCCCCATTCATATGGCTGCATTCCTCAGTTAAAGTAAAATGAGATAAGAAGTGGGGGAAAACATTTAACAGAGGCTGTCCCCAAACCTTCACCTCCATCAGGCACCAAGAAGCTCATGAGGAAAGAGGAGTGCTTAAGGTAACTGCCTCAAAAAAGCCTCATCTTACTATTCTGAGATCTCAGTGTTTTCAGACTCGCGTAGCTCCTTGCACAGGCCCAACCATTTCCTAGTTGCTGTTGCCGAGCTCTGTGTGACCAGTGTCAGCAATTCCACAGCACAGACAGGGCCTTCCTGGGCCCCACTCCTACGTTCCCCTCTTGGTAACTCTCTGTCACATTTTCATCAGAGAAAAATCATCACTTTTCTTTGAGATAGAGCAGCTAGTTAACACGAGCGAAGAAAGGGAAGCTTGGCTATCAAGGGGGTTTTGTTTATTTGTTTGGGGTTTTTTTAAATAACCAACCTTAAGTCAAGCACAGCTTAAAAGTAACTACTCATTAATAACATTCATGTAGAGGAAACCGGAATTCCCTTCCTGCTCCTGAGGACCTTTCTCCACCAAACACACACCACAGACTAAACAAAACCATGTTAAATATAAAAACAAAGTCTTACTTCCTTCAATGTGAGCCTGTGGGTTCTTATAGAGATGTTCAATCCGGCCGGTATTAAATGAACTGGACCGACGAACGATCCCGTGCACCTGGGGATCGAACAAGGAAAAATACAAAAGGAAAGTGGTAGAAGTTCAGAGGACACTGTTCATCATCATCATTGCTCTTTTCGTACACGTGCCCCTAATGCATATATCAGGTAATCAGAGCTTGTCTCTATTCCTAAATGTAGACAGCTACTCAAATCATAATAAAATACTTGGAGATGAGCTCTGATGCTGTCAGATTTATTTTAGTACCCTTGAGTGGTTTCACCTTTTCCCTTCTTAACACCACTAGCAGCCAAAGCCTCACACATAGTATTGAAAACACAAAGAATTGCCCTAGAGCACCCTCTCCTAGTTAGTGAGACTTGCCAGCGCTACTGGAGGTGGAGAAGCAGTATGTGAATCCCAGGATAACCACTTCTCCCTGGCTGCAGAGAAGTCTTTCTGGAGCCAGAGATGATGGGCATGGAAAAAGCAGGAGACAGGGCCAGTGAAAAGAGAGAAGGGGCAGAGGAGAGAGAAGGGAAAAGAAAAAGACAAGGAGAAAGAAGGGGCAGCAGAGGCAAGCCCCAAACGTATTTTAGCAAACAGCTGTTACTCACTTTCTGGGGTGTTGGGACAACAGGCAGAACAGTCAGTGCTGTTTTGTGGACTCATGAGTCAGAGTCCTCTGGTGGGTTATGAGACACAGGCAAGTCTACTGCTGGAACACAGGTTGGGAATGTCCTTTCTCCAGCCATGATAAGTCTGAAGAAAACCCACTGTTTCTGACTAACACTGAGGAAAAGCCCATATCTAATACATTAGAGAAACTGTTCAAACACAGAATCACAAAATGTCTTTGGTTTGAAGAGGCCTTCAAGATCATCTAGTCCAACCTTCGACCCAACACTGCAAGCTCACCACTAAACCACGTCCCTAAGCACCAGGTCCACAGTCCATTTAAATGCCTCCACGGATGGTGACTCCAGCACTGCCACTCCACCACCAATGGCAGACCATTCCAATATTTGATAACCCTTTCAGTGAAGAAATGTTCCACTCCACCACCAATGGCAGACCATTCCAATATTTGATAACCCTTTCAGTGAAGAAATGTTTCCCAATGCCCAGACAAAACCTCCCCTAATCCAGCTTGCAGCCATTCCCTCTGGTCCTGTCACACATCACCAGGGAGAAGAGGCTTTCCCACTCCTCACTGCAACCTCCTGTCAGGTAGTTGTAGACTGATAAAATCTCCCCTCAGCCTCCTCTTCTCCAGACTAAACAACCCCAGCTCCTTCAGCTGCTCCTCACAGGACTTGTGCTCTACACCCTTTGCCAGCCTCGATGCCCTTTTCTGGCCACACCCCAGCACTTCTATGTCCTTCTTATAGTGAGGGGCCAGAACTGAAGGCAATATCCAAGGTGTGGCCTCACAGTGCTGAGTACAGGGGGACAATCACCTCCCTATTCCTGTGGCCACAGTATTTCTGATACAAGCCAGGATGCCATTGGCCGCCTTCTCACTTCATGTGAGCTTGGACCTGTGAGAGAACACCATCAGGAACAAGCAGTGCTTGGGGGTTTCATTGGTTTGGGGATTTTTGTTTTATACATAACACAAGCTACAGTTATTGACACATAAACCTCTTTTTATTCCATCTTAAGCCTGAAGCTTAATGGAGTATAAAAGTGTGCACAACCACAGTGAGGCCAGTTTGCTGCCTTAAGAATGACATTTTGGTGGCCAGATCTCTAATAATAGCTGAATAGCTTCACCTTTACAACTTAGAGGTCAAATTTACTACACCAAGTTCCATGCTAAAATCTTGTACAACATAACACGTTCTACAGTTCAAAGACTCAATTTCCCACAACTGAGTAAAATATTTGCTTTTTGGGGGTACTGCAGAACATGCCCCCCCCCCAGTAAATTTCCATCAAATAATGAATTTATGAATATAAAACTTAGGTAGTTAAAAGCCCTATAAGAAATAACTATTTATAAAATGTGTGGATAATTTATAGGGACATGAGGTTTACAGAAAAACACTTTAAAAACCAAAAGAAAACAAAACACCTGCATAACAACTTCACTTTTGCAAAAGATGCTGGAAACATTGAGTACCCAAATGAACATCTGTTTCTCAGAGTAAAAATCAGCCTTTGCAATTTTAAAGCATCCATTTATTTTACGCTAATTCAAGTGCTCTACAACTCTGCTAGCAAAGTTAAATATTTTGGCTTAAAGTCCTGATGAGAGACTTCTTGAGCTCTCAATTATCTGTCTCTGAATGAAGTCATGCTGAAATCCAAGTTCACACAAATGAGTGACCAATAAGTTAAATCTCGCCAGCTCAAAGCTTGATGAAAGACTGTGCTTGCAAGAGCTTTGTGTCAGCTGAATGACACCAACATCTGTTCAGTGATATGTGCTAAATGCAATCACCCCAGGACTTCAAAAAGTTTCAGCATACAAACAAATCCAGAGAGCCTGTTGCATCCAGCGGTAACAAGAAAACATGCAAACCCAGCCTTTTTGGGTTTTTTCCCCACTCCTTTTTCTGGTATGCACATGCAAGAGAAAGAAAACCTGCCAAATGCTTAATCCATGACAAGAATATTACTGTAAAAAACTGATGAAAGGAACCTTTGTCTGCATGGGACAGGTGAAATGCAAACTTTGTGACAGGCCAAAATGTGTGCAAACTGGTTAATCTAGTTAAGAATGTAAATGGATTTTTCTCAGGAGAACTTGCTCTTCACTTTAAATAGATTGATTTTTTTTAAGAAGTCAAACAAACCATCTTAGGGAGGCAATCAGTTATCACATCTGCTGCTGTGTTCAGTTATTCAGGAACAGTGGTCTCCAATTGGGAACACAGGAAAGAATTCCAACAGATAGATGGAGAGTTGAGGAACAGAAGAAAAAAAAAAACCACATCTACCCACTTATTGTACCCTTTCCTTCATGAAAGGGTCACGTTTCACTTCAGCTGCAGTTAGCAGTCCCCCATTTCATTGTGGCCTAGGACAGAGCATGTGCTTTTGCCTTTAAAGTAGAAGCCACCACAAAAAATTGTCAATTTACAACATTAAAAACTCAATACTAATAAGCAGATCAATTAGCTAAGCAGGAGAAAGGATGGAATAAGCAAGGCAAGGGTGCACCGTATGCAAAAGCATGGAAAGTCCGGACTGGCTGAGAAGAAACTTCTCACTAAGCTATGAAGCAGTATTACAACAGAAATAATAAAATCCAGTATTAGAATAAGCATTAGCATTTACTAAAACCACAGAAAATTCTACATTGGGGGGAGATTAACTTGACCACCTTTCCGTCCATTACTATATATTTGGAAGCATCTTTCTTGATTGAGAAGGCAAACATTCTCAAATACGTGTCCACAACAGTTAAAAACCATCCAGTCATACCATAATAATGAGATTCTTGCTTTGCTGGGCCACAAGAGAGACCATCTTGACAGGGAAAATTATGTAGCAAGTAGTAAAGAGTCGGACTCCTCTTATTTTAAGGAAAAGGTAAATGATAATCAAGTGCTAAGCAATAATAATAGAATTAATCCAAGGGAAGGGGTGGAAAGTAACACTACCAAAGTAAATCTGGGGAGGTGAAGGGAGGTTTTTTTGCTTTATAAACAGAGAAAGCAAAATGCAAGGTTTTTATTGCTGAAGTATAACTGCCAAAACAAAATAAAAAGGCCTTTACTCGGGGGGGGGGGGGGGGGCGGGAGGGGAGGAACAAACAAGAGATTTTCACCCCT
>JAAGNO010008408.1:15281-32748 GCA_033439905.1 Ceryle rudis | reverse complement strand
CCCGTGACCCCTGGAGGGGTTTCCAAGCCCCCTGTGGAGCTGTGGTGCTGAGGGCCAGGGGTCAGTGGTGCCCTGGCTGTGCTGGGGATGGGTGGACTCCAGGAGCTTTAAAGTCTCTCCCAGCCAAAACTATACTATGGTTTCAAGGGCTGCTTATTTAAAGCTCAGGCTTGACCCATCCACAGCAGTAGTACCCCAGTGACTGTTCAGGGATCAGCCCCATCGTGCTTGGAACCCTGCCTGCCACCAATAGAACCGTGTCCAAATGAGTGTGAAGCCTGAACAACTGACAGAGGGAAGAGGGATGCTGCAGATGGTGAGGACAGAGTGTCAGAGAGGGTTTGGTTGCGAGGAGTGAGGACTGCAGTGCTATGAAGCACCCAGCTGGCCACTTCAGGGTTGGTTTTCTGGGCCACGATGACTGTCAGAAATAAATGCAGGGTTCTGTTACATATAACGTTCTATACATACTAAGTTGGAGATATTTTATAACCGATTACAATATCAAAACTGAAAACTAGCAAAAGTACTCTTCTGTTCTTTGATCCAGCACTTAAGAACCAGTGTATTTTATTATTATTTGGCGATTTTCCAAGTGTGAACTCGTGCCTGCTCCCTTCAGAAGAGGGGCTGTCAGACTGACGTACCGGGTGAATCTCCCGGTGCGCAGGAATGCACGGAGCAGCCCCCTGAGATGCCATTAAGGTGGAACTCACCATCTTCTGAGCACCTGACACCTCAGGGGGAATGACAAACGCCGGAGACGGAGCTGAACGTTGCGGTGCTTTATTTTGCCGTGGCAGCGTAGACCATAAAGCTGTGCCTGCATTCAGCAAGTTAGTAGATGATTGGAGTGCTCTCAAGTCTTAAATCAATTTGTCTTATCATAAAAATGGGTAATAAAGATTCCAGTGGCATTGTAAACATGTTCCTGTGTTTATTCCTCCTGTCTTGGAGGTCTAATCTCATCACATTTGTTCAGCTTAACTTTACAGCGGTTGGATCTCTCTGTTCTCAATTACTTCCGATAGACAACTCATCAGAATCTCTTCCTTTGTATTGTTTTTATGAGAAAATGCAATATAGGCTCTTAAAATGAGGTTAGCAACCATGTATTTCTTTTTTTTTTAGACAAATTGAAGGCAGTGGCTCAAGCTCCAGAGTTACTCTCTGGTAGCACTTTGCAGACATGCAGAATGCTCTGGTTCTGCGGGGCTGGGAATGACTTGGGAAGACAGGTAGGGCAGAGGGATGTCCTAAGGGACATTGCTGATCTCCAAAAATATGGAAAAGCTCTTGCAGGCTTCCACTGAAAAGGACTTGAATGAAGCTAGAAGGGTTTCCCTTACCGGCGCAGTTCCTTTGAGATTACGTCGGAATTAGCTGGGATTGAGAACTGGGGCTGTCGCAGGACACAAGGACGTGGCTCACCGGGAGCACCTGCTGCTGAGATTGTCAAAATGGGGTTGTTCTTCCAGTTCACGTTACAGCCTCTCTATTTATGTTCCACGTACCAGCCCGTGTCCCTCGCCCTCCGGCTCAGAAGCGCCTGCTCGGCAGCGCTGGGGCAGCTGGTGACAAAGGGAAGCTGGTCTCTTCCATCAGGGTTCGAGGTAAAGCGCTCTGACCGGGGCTGCACCTGAATCCCTGCAGACAACATCTGCTGAAACAAAGGGCAACTCTTCTGCTTAGTGCTTCAGGTGGAGGAAATACACTTACCCTTGAGAGAGGGTTGCTGGTTCTGTGTTGAAGCTGCTGGTCTCGGCCAGGATGCCGTGCAGTGCAGGGGCTGCAGGTAGATCTGGAGTAAGCTTGACTTCAGTGTGTGTCTTCTCATTACTGCATTTGACCCCCTGCTGCCTGCCCTTGCTGGTGCTCAAAAAGGAAGACGCCGATTAGTTCTCTTCAGGGCAGTTTTGCACGTTTCAAATAAACGCTATGTCAGGGCGTCATCTCTTAGGGTGGCAAATTGTAAGGCAGATTGGTCTTGATTGCCACCTTCTGATGGATTTGGGGTAAAAATGTTATTGTCATCTGTGTCTCTTCTGCACGGCAGCGTTTGTCTGATTGTTAAAAGCAACCTCCTTTTATGTTGATAGCAACAACCCCAGTTTACCGAGAGGGTCTTGCTGGAGTCTGCTGGTACTTTAAAAAAGTGACGTTGCACAGGTGATTTGGGTACTGGCTTTCCTGCTGGTAGTGAAATCCTAACTCGCTGGAGTCGCTGCGATTGCTCCCGCTGCCGGGGCCTCCCGGGTCACTGAGCCCCGTGCCGGGCTGCAGGACTGCCCCGGTGACACAGACCAGTGTGGCCTTGTCATCGAAAGCTCATGGGGGCTGCTGAGGGGCAGCTGGGTGAAGGCAAAGCTGAAGTAGGGGATGTTGGCTACAGCAGGGGGATCTGTGGTGTCCCAGAAGGCAGATGGGGCGAGATTTGCTGCAGCAGTTTTGTTCAGTGATGTGTGGAGTGTCAGCAGACAGGGAAAGGTCACTTCTGGGTGACCATCATACCCAGGACAGCTGAGGATAAGTAACAGCAGCTTGTAAAGAACCTTTCCACAGCACTAGTACGCAACAGCTCTTCTGGCTTCCAGTTGAGGTTTCATTTTCAGAGCAGCGAGTGTTTGCTTGTGTCTTTGTAAGCCAGCGCTTGTATTCTTGGAGCCGAGTCTTACAGCAATAAAGTCGTTCAGCGTGCTAAAACATTTTGTTGCAGTTGAAGGTTCTGATCAGAGACTGCTCCATCCATCGAGGACCCGAGTTTGCCAAGAATAGTACCGAACTACACGCAGCTCCTAACCCAGCCGGTGCCCGGACGGCAGCTTTGAGCTCTGCTGCTCTCTGTGCACAGCCGGGCTCTGAACAGATGGTGGAGCAGGAGCAGTTCTGTTCTTGCTGAATGCTTATGAAGGATCTTTTTCATGTTTTTCTTGGACACGAGTGTATTTGATAGCTCCCAGAACTGCTTCGCTTTCCGTCAGAGCCAAGGAAGGCAATGTTTCCTTTAGATCCCCCGCTACCATTTTAGCTGCCTGGCTGCAGAACGAGCTTAAAATGCTTGTCGTTGACGCTAAGGCTGTCTGTAACTTGGTGTTCTTGTGTTAGCATATACTCCTGAGGTGTGATAGCACGGGCTTGAAAGAAAGTCAGGGAATCGCACAACGGTTTGGGCTGGAAGGGACCTTAAAGCTCATCTGGTTCCAACCCCCTGCCGTGGGCAGGGACACCTCCCACTGGAGCAGGTTGCTCAGAGCCCCATCCAACCCGGCCTGAGTTCATCAATTCTGTTGCGTATTTTTCTGCTCCCTGTTCCAAATCCTGTATCCAGAGCCTCAGACGCTCTGTGTGTCAATACTCTGAACTGTTTCAAAAGAGATCCTGGTGTTGCCTTTCTCTGCTCCTGGCTCCAGCTGAGCTATCCAGTTGTCTTCGGTTTCTGACTTTTCCCGAGTGCTTACGAACATCCTGGCCAGAGACAGTAAAACAGCAAAGATAATTCCAAACTAAAATTTATCAGGAAAAAAAAAAAGTACTTCTGGGTGTAGGAAACAGTCCAACTTTTTTAGTAACCTTTTAGAGAAAGGACTGGGTGGGACTCGGGAAAGCTTCCCCATCTCCTCGTGCTCCTGTTTGAATTTCAGCTCCGTAGCTGTGTGCGAATATGGACTTTGCTAAAAGGGATGGTGAAGAAGTGAGGTGAACTTAATGTTTTAGGGCAGATCCGCACAGTTGACCTTTCCAGGTCTCGACAAACAGCTTGTTGTCGTGGAGGAGGAGGAGGGATGTGTCTGGAGAGCTTGAGGAGCCGTGGTGAATACGGAGCCTGGGTCGTAGATGCTCATTTCTAACGATTTGTTTTGGTTTACTTAATACAGATGAAGAGCTTCTTAACTGACAGCTACAATTTTAGGTTTAATTTACTGTGAAATGAATGTTCAAAGAGTACTTTGGATTTCTGTTTTACAGCTATAGAAGGGATTTTTTGCAAGCTACTCACGTAAGGAAGGCCTTGGAGCTTTCAGATATATCAGCTTCTGCTTGCAAACATGAAGAATTCCACTCAAACCAAATGCATTTAGTCTTCTCAAAAGATGATTAAAGGAGAATGTGAAACTCCTGCAAGTGATTCATCTGAAAATTCAACTCTGCATTTGCTAAGTTAATGTTTAAAACCCAGCTCACAAGTATTTATTCATGTAAAACGGTTACATAAAAGGCAACGTCACCGCGTTTTCACTTCTCTTTTGGCTTTTAGGCAAAGTGCTTCATGGATTTCAAAGCTGGAGGTACATTATGTCACATTCTTGGTGCTGCTTACAAATATAAGAATGAACAGGGCTGGTAAGTTTTTCTTTTTGATTTATACACCTTTTGCATGAAGTCGAGCACACGAAATGCCAATGCAAACTAGATGTCGAATCCTTTCTGGAGGGTTGGGTAGGCAAGGGAGTTGGAGATGGGAAGAGGAAATATATATTTATTTTTTCCCCCCCGTTTTGCTGATGGTAGCTTTAAGACAACCCCCCCCCCCCTTTTAAATTTAAAGATAAGTTGTCCAAATTTAAGGTCTTGAGGGTGTAGGTTGAGAGTTAATGAGAAGCTTGATGCTTTTTGTTGTGGTTGTTGCTGTCTGCTTGCCATACGACCGAGCAAATTAACCAGTGTCTTGGAATGGCTGTTTCCCATCTTGGAGGTGTACATTTTTCTTACTGTAGTGACGATTGGCTTTAGCTGCAATTGGGAGACCAGGAAACATTGCAGACGTGCTAAGAAATGCTCCGTTTGCTGCTTATCAGCCTCTGCAGCTGCGGAGGGTAAGTAGCTAAGGCACTGCCCACGTAGCTGCTGCCACTGGTATTGAAACTACTCGTGTGACATCCCAGTAGTGTTTTGAACCGTGTTTTTCAAAGTCAGAATCCTCCTTCCAAGACAGCAGTAGCATAAGAACATTGGAATAAGGCTGTGGATGACAAGCTGATAGATAAAAGCAAGCGGGGATTGTTCTTGTACGTGAACGTCAGTAGCTTCTGAGCCGATGTTGTGCAGACCCCTAGCAGCGTTCCTGGGACTGACCGTGTTTGGTACCCACGGGAGCAAATTAAAAGGCAAAAATGACGTTGGTTTCGTACAGTTGGTTGGTGTTAGGAGTCGTTTGTACTCGCATCAGCTAAGTGGATGGCCGAGGGGGGTACAGCAGAGAGCTGGGATGAATAAGCTGCTGTCGGGGGGTTTCCTACTCCAGTGTTGCCCACGCCCAGGACACGATATGTGCTTGGGCTGTTGTGTGGCCTGTCTTTCAGGAGTGTCTTGCTACCTTTTCACCTTAAGAGAAAAGAATTAAATAGGTCTTACTTCACAAATATTTAAACATTCCCCAAACTTTTTTCCCCAAACTCATTTAGTTTTCAGTCGTCAAAGCCTGTCAGCAAAACTCCGATACGTGATTGCCTCCTCTCTTCTCACTCTCTTGCTGATGCCTCCAAACTAGCGTGGGTAGTGCCTTGTGTTTGTGCATGTGGGATGTAGAGGGAAGTAATACTTGGATTTAACTCGTGAGGATCAGATTTAGAGCTTGGAATGTATTCTTCACCTACTGAACCAAATAATACGTGGTGTTTTGCCTGAGATGTGATTGATTTGGTTTGGGTTTTTTTAAGGGTATGCATTGTCGCTCTTGCTTAACCTGTTTGTGAATGATCTGTCTTATAGGAGAAGTACCTTTCCTCGCCATAATAGGTATGTCTGAAAAATGCACTTACCCAGTGCAGCTGGACATACCTTGTCTATCACTGCAAGTCACGTAGTCGTTCGCTGACGCCTGTCAGAGGGTAGCAGTTAAACTGAGGAGAGGAGGAGTTAAGGCTCTTATTTAATCTAAACGGGCAACCAAAAGAACTGCTGTTCCTTAACATGTCGACATGCTTCTCTTTAAAGTCTGGGTTTCAAAAGCAGGCGGGAGTTTGGGAACATAAATGAGTAAGTAATGCAGATTTTAGGCAAACAATGAGAAAAGTTTAGTCAAACTTCAAGGCCTTAAGTGTCAGTTTTGTAGGTACAGAAGACTTTGAGGTGTCTAGGGTAGTTTGTGTTTATTTGGCATTCATCTGCCTTCACTTCCTTGAAACGGTTACGTTTGAGAAGCGTGTGTTTGAACAGACTATGGAGCTGGCCGTGGCCAAATGCTGGAGAAGCGGCTTGATTTTGGCTCTTAAATATGTATTGTAAGTGTAAACTACTTTACTAAGTTGTGTTCTTCACTAAGCGGTGAACTATCAGACTTCTTACTGACTGGCCCTGTTTCCAGAAGTCAGTGTAGACCTTTCAACACGCACAGTGCTGTTTGAAGAGGTCCTAAATTTCTTTTTTAAATCGAAAGACCATTCTAATGAATGTTCCAGCATAAAGACGGAAGGGAAGAGCCCATGATACTGCTTCAGGAGAGAAGCCATCGCTCACTAAAAGTGAGGATTTCTAGTGCTGCCCAACACTTTACACGACCAAGTAGGTGGTACCACCTACGAGGGCAACTTCCTCCTCAAAATCCTAGAGAGCCTCGAGTGAAGGAAACCAGGGTGGTCTCAGCCCAAGCCTCTGCGTCTGTGGTGGTGTAATGTTGGTGCGATGCCATCAGTGGGCTCTGTGACTACACAAAGTCAGTCTTGCTTTGGTTTACAGTCATTGTATATTTCCAAACTTCAAAAAAATTGATGTGTTACTGGGAACAAGCGTGTTTAACGGAAACTGTCATTAGATCCGGGCACGGGAGTGAATGAACTGTGTTTCAAGTGGGGTTGTTAACTGAAGGCTGCCAGTCGCTGCAGGGGAACTCTGTGCGGGGCCTTTTCACCGTGCCAAGTGACAGGGTATTTGTCATGTTACACGTCGAAGTCCCTTCTGCTGGTATCGCTGCCCCGAACACCAGCTCAGCGCTCCAGTAAAGAGCATTTTCAGTCTCCAGCGACAAAACTTGGGAGGTGCAGAAGTGCACCAGACAGTGTTTTCCATCTAAGAGTCAACAACCCATTAATTAAACGTGTCCTCGTGCTCTGGAAAAGGCTGATTTTTTTAAGGGTCAAGCCCCAGATGTGTTTGAGAGGCTCCTACAGCACCACTTGCCTCAGCTGGTGGTGGTGAGCCCGTGTGCTAGTGCTGGTGAGCACACCGGTGGGTGCTCAGCTTGGCAAGGGACCGGCCTTAGTGCTGTTACTGTCCCACCTCTCGGGGTCTTGGGGGTTGCCATTCAAATTCATCACTTGAGATGATTGATCCGCGACTTCTGAATACGGGTATGGTTCAGGTGGGTCCAGCAGAATGCCCCGGGGGAGGTTCTCGTGGTCCTTCCTGGTAGAAAGTCTCAGTTTGTGAGTTCTCTCCCCCTTGTTTCTGATAGACACTTAGACCTGCGTTGTGATTTCAAGAATTTGAATGACTTCATCAATGAATTAGCCAACTCTGAAGTACTAGCGTCCAATAAAGACCATCATACAATGTTTACAGGGATTACTAGCAACCTGGATGCTGTGTGTGTGGTGGCTTGTTCTCAAAGAGAAGGAGTTTTGAAAACCTCAGGCGGGTGAATTGCTGGGGTTTTTTTCCTGGATTGGAATCTGGGACTGGTAGATGGGTGCAACTGGAAGGAAGAGAAATAGGAGAGCTCGTTTGTGAATCTTCTCATCTAGCTGCTGAAATCCATCGTGAGCGTTTGATGGTGTTGCTGCTGAATTATGCTGTGTGACTGTCGTGGGATGCACAGCCCTGCTGCAGGGTGTCCTTGGACAATGTCACCCTTGCTTTTACTAAAGATTTCACAAATCGGTTGCATTTTGTTGATTTGGTTCATTGCGATTCTTCTTGCTTGTGAGGGCTGCCAAGCGAGGCAAAAATATTTGTGATTGTGCTTGGAGTGTTTCTGATGCAGCTACCACAATACGCTGGGTTTTGTGTGGAACATGAAAGATTCTTGACTGCTGAGTGGAGGAGAGTTGAATTTAATATTTTTGAATAATTTTCCTTAACAGGCGGAGGTTTGACCTGCAGAATCCCTCCCGAATGGATCGAAACGTGGAGATGTTCATGAACATCGAGAAAACACTAGTGCAGGCAAGAAACCACGTACCAAACCGTGCGTGTGTGCGTGTTCACGTGCTTGGGGGAAGGGCTTCCCTAGGTTTGAGGTACCTCAGTTGTGACCCCCTGAAGAGTTCCATCCCGGACTTGTGTAGGAATATGATAACCCTCCCGTGCTAAAAATGGACGGGGGAGGAAGGACAGCAAAAGGAAACAGTACTCTATTGTTAAAAACTCTTGTATGGTGGCTTCAGTTACATTGGAGTACCTGTTAAATCCAAAATAAAATGAATGTATCCCTGCAAGTATCACAGAAGTGCCCGAATCTGCGTGGCACTGCAACAGGGCACGCTCGGATCCGGGAGCTGACACCCAGGGGACTTCAATTCCCTTTCAAGCAGAGCCTTCCAGAAACTCTTGGAAATCAAAGACACGGTTTCCATTAAAGGTGTCGCTGTGAAAGCAGGAACAGGAGATCAGCTACACTGGGGCACGTTCCCTTCGTCTGTCTGACAGAGAGCAGGGCAAGGCTTCGGCGAGGAGGTGTGCAGAGGACACGCCGCCGTCGCAGGGCTTTCTGGAGCTGGCGTTAGCGTGCCGTAGCGCTGATGCGTGTTCCTTTTGAGCTTTTTCAAGTGTTGTGATCCTAATACGGTTCTTTTTGATTGATGTCACAGGTAGCTTCCTAATTTCTGATTTGACTTCCTGTTCTCTCCACTAGAACAATTGTCTGAGCAGACCGACCATCTACCTCATTCCAGATATAGAACTCAAGTTGGCTAATAAATTGAAGGACATTGTCAAACGTCACCAGGTAACTTAAAGAGCCTATCTTAAAACGGACGTGGGCTTTTGTCAGTTAAAATGTATTTGCCTGACTTGAACTTACTGGGTACATCTGGATGGTGCCTGACCCCGCAAGGCAGCAGCGCTAAGTCACCTAAGACGAGAAGTTCGCCCTTTGTAAAATGCCCGTAGTAGTTCTCCTCGGGTGGAGACCGAATCGTGACCCAGTTCTGAAAGTAAAGCCGAAGTGGCTGTGGAGGTGAAAAGCGGTTACGGCGTCTCGGTCAGCTGGCTGCAGGCTCTGGCTGATTTCAGGGTGAATACCTGCTTAGGGAAAGCAGAAGCTCACTGTCCAAATCTGAGGCCAGAGGAGGTCGTGTGTAATACGGCTGTTCTAGATAGGTGGGGACAGCACGAAGGAGCTTTCATCTTAAAATGATCGCTACCTTTTCATTATTTACCTCCTTTTTTTCTTGCTTGCGCTGAACAGAACACAAGCAACAACACTTTGCTTGTTAGGCATCGTCAGCTTATTTCCGAGAGAGCCAACGTCTTCCTGGGTGATTTAATACACTAAATGAGGAACCCGACAAGATTAATAGCTTCATCTCGTAGAAATGTCAACAGTTTCACTTCTCTTGGGAGAAATACCCTGGAGCGTGAACTCTAGGTGGTGCGATAGCCTTTGGTGTTGCGGTGGTTCACGGCTGTAGCCAAAGGAAACTTTCTTTTCCAGATTGATTGCATTCCTCTGCTGTGATTCTGAACCATCATTTCAGCTTCGGTTGTGTAATTTTTCACAAGGTGCTCTCAATTAATCAGCTGATTCAGGGTGCTTGCTGTTGCTTAAATTAGAGTTAACGATTCAATTTTCCTTCCATAAAGGAGTTCTGTAGCGAGCTGTGAGCTCAGAGCAATGCTGTATCTATCCGTGGAGGATCGAAGGGACTCTGACAAGCAGCCAGCCTTGTGTTTAAAGGAATGTGAAGAACTGAAAGCAGAAATGACCCCAAGTCTGCTTCTTAGGCTTTCTTGCTTTGCCCTACCTCTGAATTCCCACTGTGTGTTTGTGTTGCTACCCGCGCTTGCTCGCTGTCTTGTTTATTAGTATTATTTTTATCAACCTGTTGCTGTCATCTTCCCTCGACCCCATTCCTCATCCCTTCTCTCTGGTGTTTCCAAGTCCTCGCTGCTCTGACTGCAGGAGTTGCACGTCTCTTGCCCCAGCGCGGGGCTGGCGTAGTCTCTGGGCTTATGGTCAGTAAGGTGTTTGTCGGCTCCGCTGAGGATGCTGCCGTTACTCTTCCTGGCACGTTTTCTGATTTTTCTTTAATAGATGTGGAGGATTCTCCCGAGAAGATAATTCAGGAACTTGAAAGCAGGATATGAGTGAGATTTTGGCAGCGGTCTTAATTGCCTTTTCCTGGCACTTCTTAGAGGTGGCGTTCGTAGTTGCATTGAAGTTAGCTTGGAATATTTCTAGGCTGTAGGGGATGGGGGTCAGAAGTGGCAGAGAAGTTTGGGGTAAGGTGTTGAAAGTTTGGGTTTTTTGTTTTTTCTCATCTGCTTTCTCCTTTTCTTCCACTTTTCCTGCAGGGAACAGTAACTGAAGAGAAATCCAAGGCTACCCACCATGTTTATCCAAGTCCTACCTCAATGGATGATGGTAAAGTTGCTTTCCAGTTTTTCAGTGGGAATAGGAACTAAATCCCATTAGCACTTACAGGAGCTTTCACACGGACACGGAATGTTCCCAGCCTGCTCCTGAGAGCCACTGGAAAAGTATTTCAAGGATTAAGAACTCCAAATTTGTGTCCTTCTAACTATTAGGCGTAACATTGACATGGTTAATTGATGCAGCATTTCCAGGTTAGTAGCACTGACCACTGCAGTGAGTGTGATGGAAGTTGAGATGGTATTTATTGCTGAATGCGGATGGACAGATAACTTCCAGGTAGAAGGGGAGCAAAGCTGAGGGTCTGGAAGTACTTAAAAAAAAAAAAGAAATTAAATTAGATTTCAATTTAACAGGAAGGCTAGTGGAAGTAGAGGCCTTCAAAATCAAGTATCCATGAGGTTTTTTCCCCTTGGTGTCCCCCACTATGTAAGTATAGGCCAAAATGTTGAGTGAAACGCTCTTAGGGATCTATTAACTGTGTGGAAGGTAGAGAGACGCCAAAGTAGATGAGAAGTGAAAAACTTTGCCATGTTCTCGCCTGTGCCAGGCACACGTCATTGCTTATGGCTCGGCAAGGACACAGCAACAAGTAGACCTGATAGATGGCGGCCGGTGGCTTTATTGTAACACAGTCTGGCCCTGTAGGAAGTGCAGAGCCTCCACAAAAGCAATTTAACTGCTGTATCCTTCAGCAAATAGCAAAAACAAACCTCAAACCCCCAGACCTCTTCATTTTATTGTCTGAAAGAGATTAAATTCTCCAGTGGATCGTTGTTGAGGCTGAGCTTTGCTGACATAAATGAGCATTCTCTGATGGCCCTGGCATGTGGTGGCCACTAGATGGAAGTGTTCACTGCTGCCCGGGGAAGGGGAGGGGTTGTTTGGGCGCTGTACTGGTAATTCCTGCCTAGCCACAGGTTTGTGTTTATTTGTAACCACTTCAGGTTCCCGGAAAAGGGTTAAGCAGAGTATGTCCCAGTCTGTCTTGTAGTTAGAGAACATGCAGATGGGCTGGACGGAGCAACCTTAACCCCTGATGGTGCCGAGATGAGAAAACAGCCACGAATTCAAGCAGTGTAACTTCATATGGGTTCAGATCCTCAGGGTTCCCCTTCTGATCCTGTTCTGGGCCAAATTCTCAGTGTTTGGGTTGCAGGGAGCAGGTTGTTAAATGGTGTCAAGTGTTTGGAAATGTTCTGGGTCAGGTTGGCCGGGGCTCTGAGCACCCTGCTCTAGCTGCAGATGGCCCTGCTCCCTGCAGGGGGGGGTTTGACCAGATGACCTTGTGAGGTCCCTCTCTGCCCAAACCAGTCCGTTATAGAAAAAACCCCTCTAAAACGCCCAGAGTCAGACTGAGCATTTGCCTTATTGCAGAATCAGCCTCCTTGCTGCTCAGCAAGTCTGTGTGAACTGGAAGACCTTGCTAGTGCTGCTGTGAAAGGGGGAAGGTGAAATCCAGAGGGGGAGGGTGAAATCCAAAGTTTGTTAGACACTTGGAAGGTTTTTTTCTGTTAAAATCTGTTTCTCCACCATGCCCTCCCCCTTCAAAACTATAGTGGGTTTTTTTTTTTTAAAGACCTGTTGAGAGTAGAATTTAGTACTGCAGAGAGGAGCTTTTGAAATAGATGTTAATCAAGCTGTGAATTAGGAGACTCGGATGTCTAAGAAGGATACCAAAAGGCCACTCGACAAGGCAACATTTGGGGAGCAGTCGTCTCTTTGTTTATACAGAGATGTAAACCGGTGACGGACTGGAGTATGGATCTCTCTCCCCGTGTTACTTCTGCTGTCTTTACCGGCTGTCCTCTTGCATTTGCTCTGTCCCGTGCTGTTCCAGGCCCAACCAGCCAAGGGCTCTGGGTGATGGGAAGGGAGGAGATGAGCTGGCAGAGGATCGTGCTTCCGTGGCTCAGCCAGAAGTGCCTCTGGCTTCTGTTGAGAAGAAAAAAATTACTATTTCCAGCCTCGTCAGATCTTCACGTGGAGCGTGTTCGGGTGTAAACGCATGTGCCCAGGAAAGGAAATGTAGTAGTTGTTAACACTGAAATGACTTTAGTAATGTGCCGCGTGCTGTACGCGTCGCTTTACGGTCTGAATCTGATGCCAGATCTCTCTCCCCTTTGCAGATGAATGGTTGAGACCTGTGATGAAAAAAGACAAGCAGGTGCTGGTACACTGGGGCTTTTTTCCAGACAGGTAAAGTAAAGTTGGGGAAGAAAGCAGCCTCCAAATCTTACTGCAGCTTGTTGAAGGAAAAGTCTCGATGTAAACTTGCAAGTAGGAAAATCAGTGTCCTCAAACAAGCTGCTCCTTTAGCTCGCTGAGCCTTGCCTCCCCGTAGCGGTGCTGTGTGGTTCTCAGCAGTGAACCTGCGTGGGGAATGTCCCAGCTCTGGGGGCTACAACATGTTCTGCAGAACGTGACGGGCTCAGGCCTGCCTTACGCTGGCACGTCCAGGAATGCAGCCCAAATACAGAGTTCTGCGTTCCCGTTGTCTTGATTCTGAACGACTGCACGTCGCTGTTTGTGTTTGAGACAGGCAGTGGTTGTCTTACGGAGTAGAACCACGCAGTCATTTGGTGTTGCTGCCGTTTATCTCGACATCCAAAGCTTGAAAAACCTTCATCTGGGGTTTCAGAGCGAAACCTGCGTACCCGCCTGCGGTAGCGGCAGGTGCTGAGGTTGGAAAGGGAGAGGCTGCTGTTCCGCAGGGCCCCGGGGAAGGCTGTGAATTGAACCAGGCTGCCAAAGGGTGGAGCGAGCCCCTCTCTACAGTTGGGAAGACTTTAAAGCCAAAAAGGAGAGCTTCTAATCGCTGGCTTGAACTCTGTTCAGCAAAGAGATTTCACCCCCTGGGTTGCCCTTAGTCGTGTGCAAGTGGCTGTTGGAAGCAGTGTCTTTGAGAAAGCTGTCTTGTGGTGTTAGAGGATTCTAATTTACCTACTGTTAGTAACCTAAATGTATTTGTAACGACTGGGTTCTGAGCCCAGGTTATGGACAACTCAAAAGGTTGATAACTCAGCCTTGAATTCTATTTAAATAATGTTCTCAATGCACCAAAACCTGCTCTGCTGTGTGCGCACAGGACTGAGGAGCCACACGCTCATTTCGCTGGAAGAGCGCAAACAACAATCACACTTAAGTTTCTTTCTTCGTACAGATGAAGAACTTCTAAATATTTTTGTATTTAGCAGTCGATTGTGTTGGCTCCGTGTGTGTCTGTTTATAAATACCAGTATAAGCACGGGGAATGCTGTATACACATCTTTTCTTGCATATGGCTTAGCCCAGTTGCTCAGGACGTGTCTGGTGTGGATTACCAAGTGTTTTGGCTTTTCCTATTACCAAGTGCGTTTTCTTGGTGTTTATAAATAGGCTTTAGAGGGAATAGTGAGCGGAAAAGTGAGAGAGACAGAAAAACAGAGAGTGGAAAAGTGCAAATGCTGAATAGATTCTAGAGCTGCAGGGCTTGAAGGAGAGGATGCCCCCTCCTTTCTGCTCGGAATCCAGTGTATCCCGCTTTAAACCCCTAAGAACAGAAACAAGCTAATGAATTTAATGCCAGGGTTTGAACAGGTGACTCAGAAACTGCCTTTATACCCTGAAGCTAGGGAGTAAATTTGCAATTTGAAGCTGGAGGTGGCTTTGCTGAGACAGCTTTTAAATCCACCGTGCCTTGGACCCCTCCCTTCCCAGCACGTCCTATTCCTGTAGCAGAAAGCGGTGATTATTCCTTTAACTTTTCATTGTGTGGACAATACTTTACAACTCTACCCCAACAACATGATTTGCACATGTTGGAATTGCTGAGTAAATATTGCTGCTGGTGATTTTTGTGGGTGGAACAGCCCTGGGGACAAATTTTGTTTTCTCTCGACTCCTCATTAGCTATGACACTTGGGTCCACGCCAATGAAATCGATGCTGAAATTGAGGATCCTCCTATTCCTGAAAAGCCGTGGAAGGTAAGGCTCTTTTTAAGCGGTTTCCTAAAGCGCTGGTGTCGGCGTAGCTCATGCTCAGATGCCACCAGAGAGATGTTTTAATGTCCTGCTCTGTGACAGTGGGGAAAATACCACGTCTTTGTTAGGCAAAAGAACTGGCGGGTCAGAGACCCGAGATTGCCACACGTGTATCACAGGGCTTAAACCATACCTTGTGTGCAGAAAGCTCGTCGTTTCGGCCACTTCTGTATTCTGAAAAATACTAGGAGCTTGAGAGTATGGAATTAAGCTGCTTTAGGAGAACAAAGCTGAATTTTTGAAACCTGGGATACAGTGGAGATACCGTCTGTTCTCTTCGAGTTACTGTGGCCGCGTCCTTAGTTCCAGCAGATCTTCAGCTACTGGGATCAAAATGCATCTGTGGTCTGGTGGACAGACTGTGTGTGGCCATGGGCTCGCCGGTCCCCTGGTTTCACACCGATACAGAAGCTCTTGAGTGGCTTTCTGAGCTCAGTCCCACTGCAGATACCAGCTTCTGCGTGCTCCTAGCAGAGAGCACCGTTGGAGGTTCTGGATTTTACTAAAATCCTTGGCGCTGTTGACGGACTGTAGCGTACGAGCGCAGCTGTCCCTGGACTCGGAGCCAATGTGGAAGCGTAGCATCCAGTTTGGAGAATCCCTGAAGGTCACATCTCACCTTTCTTTATTGAAAGGTTCAGTTCAGTGGGAACTTTGCTCTTAACCGATGTCGTAATGACGCAAAAAAATCGATCTGTTGAATATGGGAGCGCTCAGCCCAACACCAGCGCTCTCATTTAGGTTCTCTGCATAATTCCTTTGCCCTTCTGATTTAGCTCATTGCAGAGGAACAATACAGAACAATTATAACCAAACAGTAAATACTTCTTTACCGTCCTTTTACTGGACTCACTCTTTTATATGTAACACGTGACGATGTTCTGTGCGCCTCGTCGATCTGAACGGCGGCCGAGGGCAGAAGACACTGAGATAGGTGTTCAAGCACTGTAAATAACAGAAACAGGTTCTTTTGGGGTAATAAATCATATCAATTATAGAGTCCATGATTCTAAAGTTCAAGAACTGATTTTCAGCTACGTAACCCAGAACTTTATTTGAAGGTGGATATTTTTAAATCAAGACGGTCAATCTTTTCTTTCCAAGACATGGCCAACTCCTCTGAATTTTTGGGGTCTTTTGTGGCCCATCTGCTGAGGTGATCTGTCTATTTAGAAGGTACTGACGGTGATTTTCACCCTCCAAAGTATGCTGTTAGTACAGAGCTGTTGTCCCGGCTATGAGAACTGACAGCACACTTGGAACGGCTTGAAAATGACCAAGGAACAGACATGGCTTTCAGTAGACTTAGGGTTGTGTTCACCCGTTACTGTTTTGCCCCATGAAACTGTCGTTACGAAATGTCAAACCCTTAGCAGATAGTTGCACCTTCAGCCCCCGATTACAAAGCTGTAGGTGTTTACTTCATCCTGTGAGGCCTGTCACCGAGTTGTAGTTTGGCTTTGGATTGTTTTTTTCTGTCAATGCGTTGTTCTGTTCTTTAGGTTCACGCCAAGTGGATTTTGGACACGGATATATTCAATGAGTGGATGAACGAAGAGGATTACGAGGTGGATGAGAACAGGAAGTCAGTCAGTTTTCGACAGAGAATCTCCATGAAAAATGAGGAGGTAGGTGGTTCTCTGCTTAATGGGTGACTTCTTGATACGTTAGTGTTCTTTATCAGTGCGTAAGTCAAATTCTGAGGGGTTAGAGTTGCTGAAGCTAAGCTCGTTGAACAGTGTGAGGTGCCTGTGATAACACAGTCCTGTCAGAAGAAAGGTAAACTCAGGTCCTTTATCCAGAAGAGTGAACGTACACTTCAGTGGTTATTTTTCCCCCTCGTCCTGAGGCTGATAAGAGACGGGACCTGCTCTGTACTTTCTCATCACTGAAACCAGGGGAGTGATAAACAGCATCATTTCATATTAGATTTCTGAGTTCTCTATGCTTGTTGAAACCAATGTTTGTACCCCTCCCGATGCAGGCTGTTGGGTAGGGCTCTGAAAACACGTTCACTCGACGTGAACCGGGCTGCTTGCTGGGAAATCTCTCCTCATGGGTAGAGTCTGTTGAACAAGTCACACAGGAGTGTTTGAAGCTTGCTCTGGTATAAGAGCGCAGCTCTTAAGTACGTAGCCACTGCGGCACCTGGGGCACTGCTAGATGGAAGCATTCTGGAGCTGAACGTGGTGCGTGTTGTGATACTGTTGCTTTTAGCTTCTCTGCTGTAGGGCCTATTGAGGAAGAGTGTAGCCTACAGCCTCCCAACAACTGTAGGATTTGGGGCGAGCTAACCACTCGACTTCTCTAACAGCCCGTGCGCAGTCCGGAGAGGAGAGACAGGAAAGCAGCAGCAAGTACCAGGAAGAGAAAACATTCTCCATCCCCACCGCCCACTCCTGTGGAGTCAAGAAAAAAGACAGGGAAGAAAGGGTGAGTGTCTGAGTTCTGGGGTAGGAGGTGAAACTTCTTGAAGCAATGCCCGTGGGGACATCGCTGTCACCTTTCACTTCTCTCGCCTTAGGTTACAGTCATTTCTACAGTAGACTTGAGGGATTTTGCTTGTGCAGTTCACGTCATTTCCTTGCTCCTCTGTAAAAGGTGAAGAAGAAACTAGTGCAAGTTGTCACATTGTCCATGTTGGTGACAGGGTTCATTGCTGCACTGAGAGTAGAACCTAAAAATGAAAAGTTACTGCGCTACTTCTAAAATAACTCAAGATTCAGGTGTTTACTAGACCTGTTGGGCTCTAGTAACACACCCTCAAATGTATCACAGAATCAGAGAATGGTTCGAGGAGGAGTTGGTTGGAGGAGACCCTTCAGCTCCTGGAGTCCAACCGCTGCCCCAGCACGGCCAGGGCACCACTGACCCCTGGCCCTCAGCACCACAGCTCCACGGGGGGCTTGGAAACC
>JAAGNO010008407.1:42154-78290 GCA_033439905.1 Ceryle rudis | reverse complement strand
TGGGAGTTTCCTGAGGACAGAGGAGTTGTGACCTCCTTTTTCAGGATTAATGCCAATCAAGAAAACTCAAAAGTTGGCCCCCCCCCCCCCCCCCCCCCCCCCCTTTCATTACTACAGCTCTGAAAAATATCTCTAGCTAGAACATGCAAAGAAATCTGTCTTGGCCAAATGTTAAAGGAAACAGAATGAGAGAACATTGAGATGAACTATTCTGTTTGAGATAATTTCTTCAATATCACTAAGCAAAACTTCATACAAAATATTTGGATATAGATTATAAGGTGCTTCAAAACAGTGTTACTGTGATAATGCTTCCACTACATTCATTCGTACCGTGTGATATTGAGCAAATATATCAGTTCCTATTATGTTGGCAGATGATGTAAAAACCAATTATTTTAGGTTCAGACATCTTCTACTGCTTTTTATCTGATTTGCAAATACATTATTGTTTGAAGAGCTGAAACTTTGGGAGAAGGAGGGGGGAAGAAGGAAAAATGCTATCAACAAAGCTGTAATTGCTTTTTCAATTTGTAAAAATAGCTTAAAGAAAAACATAGTCCAGCTGTGTTGCCCAAGTTATGTATCAATAAACTACAGAAAGCTTGAATTGCAAAGTACCTATCAGCACATCGTTTGTGCTACAGTCATTAGGGAAATACATTATCATGCTCCTTACCTGTGAGATATGGTTTCTTTGTAATCTCTTCAGTGACGTTTAGTGTGTTAGGTTTTTTGAAATGTTTCTTGTGGTCTTAAGTGTGGCTGGATTTTGGGGGAGGGGATTTGGCATAGAATGCTTTGAAGAGAACAGGTAAATGTCTGCTGACTAGAATTTCCTACAGAAAAAAAAATGTACATATAGAGCTAAAGTTTGATCTGCTTTCTTAAAGCGTAGAAAGTATCTCTTTTTATTATTTTTGTACAGTTTCAAATGTTTGTATTTGTATTTTGATTTGAATAAAAACATTCAAAATGGAAACTTTTCACATGTTGTTTAGATTTCAGATTGATTAAGATATGGAAAATGCATCCACTTTCTCGGTGATACATTTTCTACTCTCTGGTTGTATATAGAGAGCATGTGAGGTTTTTTCCTCACAGTACCAGTCTTGATTGTCTGTGACGTTGGATGCTGAAATGAGATATCCTTCCAACATTTGTTTTATTTAACAGAGGGGCATATAGTACTTCGTGCCAGCACTTTGGTAAATGAACACCCAGAATCACCGTTGAGGAATGGTGTGGAAGAGTAATAATTCACATCTCTAGCTTCGATAAATATAAAATGTCTGCTGCTCAAGTATCTTTAAATTCTACAAGCTAGACTAATTATAGAAAACCACATATTTAATGTTTGACATATGTCCAAAGTATCTGTGGATGTAATCAAAGGAAAAGTAAGAAAATCTAGCTGAAAGTGAAGCACTTAAAAAGGGATTATTAAAGGATTGCTCTTAGGTTATAAAATTATCTAAGGTATTGGGTATCTAGCTCAAGGAAAGACCAATAAAGAAGTGTGATAATTCATGAAGAGTGGAGGGAAGATTTTCACCGTGAGAGTGCTTAACTTTAGATGCTTTCTGGCAGTGTTACTATTATTTCCTTGTCTGAGTGATACAAGTTCAGGTGCAGAATGCTGTATTATTGTATAGATAAGTACTTAAAATATAGTGTAGTAAATTCTTTGATGCCATGGACTTGAAGTTAGTCTGTCTGAAATTCTGTGGTTTTTGAAGGCTCAGCGTGAGTGCTGTAGTAATAGAGCAGATGAAATTGTTTTGACAATTTAGGTCACTGGAGACATTACTGGCTGAGAGCGCTAAAGCTCCAGGGGAAAAAAAGAAAAAAAGGCCTTGGTAGTTCTTAACTGCGCAGTTGCCTGGTGGGAGGTGTCCTGTGGTTTTTGTCTACTTGTGGTACGTGTACAGAGTATTCAAAGACTGGGTTTTGCTTTTGGAAGCATGTTTCTTTCCAATACCAAAGCTAATGCTTCATTGCCATATAATGCTTCATATAACACATTGCCAGTGTCGTCAAAACATTAAGCTTGAGATTAATCAAGCTAAGCTGCATTTTTAGTGGTGTTTCAAAGCTATGTTACCTGGTTTTATGAAGCTGGTGGTGTTTATCTGTGGAGTACTGGAGACACTTAGAAGAGCCTGCTCAGTGTGAAAAGACATAAGTGACATGGCCAGTTGTGAAAGTGGTTCAAGATAGTCATGTTTTATTGAAATGCTAAGAAGTTATATAAAAGTTATGGTAAGCTGTTATAGTGGTGACAACTAGTCAAAAGATGAAAGGTGGTTGAATATCAGCAGGATAATGTTTGGTTTAATACCTTATGGAGGTAGAGGGCTTAGAAAATTCAGTGGCATTAAAACCTACCAAACTCCATTTTTTTGTTGTTGTTGTTTCTTTTTTATTGTTTGGGGGGGTTTTGGGGCTGTTTTGTTTTGCTGTGTAACTGAGATGATCTATTAAAATATTTTTAAGCCGTGAAGAATGCTAGGCAGGAGTTACTTCCCTAAGCAAACCAGTCCGTAAAAGGACCTAATTGGTAAGAGTGCTTTCTGTAACAACTTTGGCTCTTGAAGTTTAGGCACCTTTTAGATTATGCTGGTCGTCTCTCTGCTTCTAGTATCACCAGCGGCTTTGAAAAGTAGAGGCCTATGATTTGATCCTTAGCAAAAAAATAATGTAGAAGCAGCCTAGCTGTCAAAGTCATAATAAACTTCAGAGTTCCTTTCTGACAGGAAGTAAAGATACGATGTTTCTGTATTTTTTGGAAGAGTATGTCATTGTTCTTGGTAATTAGTTTAATATCTTTAACAATACTGAATGAAAATGCACAAAAAATAGGTTGTGAATCTTAGTAATAATTATTCAAACTGTGTGAAACCCAAGTAGAGATGTGTTAGGCATTTTAATCTGCACTGACAATGCCTCAGTGCAGCTTTTCCTAGCCTTATTCTGTGATTTTACTTGAGTTGATTTCATGCTGTATCTAAATCTAGGTATTTCAATTGCCAGTAGAAAATAACTTCTACTTAGAAGCCTACAAGTCAAGCTGTAATTCTTCTACCCTTTGTGTGACTAGTAATCATGACTGTACAATTTGAATTTAACTCACTGTTTTGAGACCAAGTTGGAGACAAAGTAGACTTCACTTTACTTACTGGCTTAGATGAATTTGAATTTACTGTGTAGGGCTACACACTGAATAGAGTATGCTAAACAAATTAAAAAGTCATTGTAATTTGAATTGAGTTTAGCCACAGATTTTCTATATTACAATTTGAAATGTATTCTTCCCCAGGGATGAATTAGAATTATAATTAACACCAATTTACAGGAAATTACGTTCTTAACGCTGATTGCCAGAGGAAGACATTTAAATATTTGCTCTTGCACCACACCTGAATTTGTCCCTGTTCTAGTAAACCCTTATTTTAGTGGGTTCTGAGTTTTTATGATGCCTGTAACAGTATTAGGTACATTAAAAGCAAGCAGTAAGAGTAACTTGATGATACAGATGTCTTTGACTAAATAGTTGTCTGCTGCTTTTCCCTGTGGTTCCAGTCTGATGCCATGTGACTCAGACTAAATGCTGAGAAGTAACTTCATTTTTTCATCCATATCAAGATAATAATCTGGCTGTATCACTTGGATTGTAAGCAATGTGTTTAAAGAGCTGATAGAAGGGATTCAGTTGTCTGTCTTTTTTTTTTTTTTTCACTTGTCCTTTTCCTGATGTTCAAGTTTTTGGTTTATTACTGCCTTAGTTGTCTTGCTGCATGAGATCCTGTCTGTAGGGAAGGTGTGCCTGCAGTTTCAATACTTCATTTTAAATGTCCTATTAGGAATTTTCTTACAGTTCTCTGTATGACTTCAGATATTATGTGCTTGAACAGCTTCTTAGTTGACAACAAAATATTTTGAGCCAATATTGGTTTGCACTGTTCAGCTCATTACAAACTTAAGAGAGTGAAGGGGTTTTTCCCGATACGTAGTTATACACAGTATTAGGTCACATGCAGCACAACAGTGTACCAACAAAAGGTGCTTCAGTCTTACCAGTTGCTTGCTGGCTGGTCAGGGAAGAAACACACCTATTGGAAAATTGCACATTCTCGTCACCACAGTATATTGTACTCGTAAGAAAAAGAGTCCACAGGACTACTTAACTTTTCTGAACCACTGTAGTAATTTTGGAATACTTACCTGTAGGTATTATATGTGACAAAAGCTGAATTCCTTGTCAAGTATCAGATGGATTTCTGTCTTCTGTTCTCTTCTAAAATTGGATACCAAAATATTGGGTACTGAAAGTCCCATTACCTTGAACTAAAATATCAAGACATCTGCTTTACACTTCCCCCTGTGCAGGAACTCTTCCTAGTTGGACTCAAATGCCTTAAGCCATATGGTGCAGATGTGTATATGTACAGCAAAGCTGAGTGATCTCTAATTTTTCAATAGAAATTAAATCAAGGCTTGTATCTGGACAGAAGGATGACTTTCCAGAATGTCTCATTGCAGGACTGTTCATTTGATCAACAGAAAAGCGCCTGATGTACTCTGGCTGTATACTGGATGGACTAGCCTTTACATAAACTAGAACCTACAAGTTCTCCTGTCTGCCCTCTGCGATGTGCGTCTACCTCACTTCTGTTCTTTATAGGGGAGCTTTACAGATTAACAGTGCTTCATTCAGTTCCCTTCAGGGTTATTAACTGAAGTAGTGGAGATGGAAAAAATGTCAAACATCTTTAAAAAAGCCCTACGTTGTTTCTATTAATATTGATGTTTGTTTGTCCCTTCCATACATCATTGCTCCTTCTGCATCCTTAGTGTTCTTCTTTGCCCAGTCATCTCATACCTCTTTTTTTTGTTTGTTTGTTTTTCTCCCCCAGCAGAGAGAATCAAGTCCCTCCCATGGGATTTCCTTTCTCTTTATATTATTGGCTAAATATTTCTCACTAATATGCTTTATTAAGCAGAAAATACCTAATGCATTTCTAAGATGGAAGATAGGTTCTCTTTTGTACCATATTAATTTCTTATGTTTCTGCTCTGGCTGCTTGAGACAGTGTTAACTAATTTTCAACTCTATGGAAATGGTTGAGATTCAGTGTTCCATTTTTCTTGTCCTCTTTCATGTTCTATAACAGCTTGATGGATGTGGTATGTATGCGTGTGTGTTTAACAGAAATTCAAAGTAGAAAATGGGAAACTTGTCAACATCAGCTATCCTTCTTATAGGTGGAAAAATGAAGAAGCAGCATTGCAAAGAGTTAAGTCACTTTAATTTCAGGTGACAGATGACAGTAAGCAAGAAAAAAGGCAAACATGGAATGGACTGTAATAGCTTGGAGGAAACAGTCATATGATTGTACAAGAAGGTGATACCACTTAGACTACTTGCCTATAGCCATCTTGAGGCAGGAGAGGTGGTAAGGTAACATGTTCAGTAGTGAAATACCATGATGAAGTATCTTGATCATGGTATAAATGATCTCTGTGTCTCTAGCATAACAAAAGTAGTGCTAACAATAAAAAAAAAAAAAAAAAAAAGATAGTCCCTGCCTAAGTAGTGACTGCCTTTTTTTTCTGAAACTATTTTAAATAAACCAAAGGTTACAACTGTTTAGAAAGATCGTCAGTTTCTGATGTGTCCTTAACAGCAGGATAAATCTGGTTAGTTTGGATGTTGATGCTACTTAGTTGAATGTCATAGGTTATAAGAGGGTATCTACAAGCCACAGTTTTGAGACAATATGATATTTAGAATTGTCACTTTGGAATGCGTTACTGTGAAATCACATCCAAGTTTCACCATCTGTTTAAGATTGGATCTGTATGCAGATTAAATAGCTGCATAGGTGTCCTCTAGTTGGCCAAAAGATAATTGAATATCTAGTGTCACTGATCAGGCTCGAGTGCATGATTTGCACAGCAGGTGTAATTGACCCCAAGGATATCTGTGTGGAAAAAAAAAAAAAAAATGCCTGGTGGATAGTTGTATCTAAAAGCGTTGATTATAAAGTAAGTAGTTGAGTTAAATAACCTTGCTATTTTGAATTAACTAAGGAAATGTTCTTTTCAGAAAGACTAGGGGGGGAGGTGGGGGAAGAGCTGCTGAAAATGGCAGCTAAAAGGAGAAAACAATTTAAACTGCAACTGAATAACCATAGCAAATAGTGACATTGGCTCATCTTTTGATGGAAGCTTCAGATTTCAGATAAGTCTTTCTCTTGCAAGAATATAAATGATCTTATTTGAAGACGATGCAAAACTTTGCAAGCTTTTGCTTGAAAAAGTCATCAGCCTTTTGTGTCTAAAGACAAAACCATGGGAGTGGGAGATGCACAAAAGCAGGATGACTGTATGCTATAATTGCTCAGTGCACCTTTGACTTTCAGCTCTCTTGCTGAACTCCCTGTTCCTCTTCTGCTAGGCTGCCTAGCCCTTCTGCAGTTCAGGTTCTCTTGACATCAGCAACTGTAGTTGGTACCAAATTTAGTTCCGGACTTTTCTCTGCCTGATCTCTTTCCCCTTCCCCCATCCTTTCTGCTGACACTTTTAGCAGTATTTGAGGGGGAAAAATAATAATGCTAATGTTCTCAAGTTAAAGTAACCGATGTAGGTGCACTTTGGAGATGTTGATTTGAAGAAACTATGGTAGGTCAAAATATGATTATGTACTAATAGGCTAATGGATGCCCTGAGTCCTTGGAGCTGCTTTGGACCTACTCCAAGCACCATTAGACAAGTACCATCTGAAATAGTCCTGACTTGCATTAGAAGGAATAGCTTCCTTATGAAACCACATGGAGTCATAAAGGTATTAGTGGGGTTTTTCTGATGTTGATAACATTATGCTCTGAATGGTAATAAATTGAGAGACAGAATCTTAATTTGAATATAATCCCTGTCTTTCCATTCCTGAGACTTTGAGCAAAGAGGAGAAAAAAAAAAAATGCATGTACTTAGCTGATGCAGTAGTAAACTTGAATCTGACATTACCACATTAAGTGCTATACATAATCTGGGAGTTGACTGTGTTACTCTGGATGTTTTAGACAAGAGTCTGGGAAGCGGAGCACTTGTATACACCTGGGGACATAATCTGTGCCAAACTTTACAAAGAAAAGTGGGAGGATGCTTTTTTAAATCACATACCTTGAAGTCACCCTCACTCTAGTTGACCAAGTTGCTGCTAATCCAACTAGAATATTTCATAGCATACATTTATACCACATCATAATATTTAAAAAAAAAATATGCAGGAAAAACAAGTGAAATAAAATTCTTCTAAGCTTCCTACACAGTTTGCATAAGACAAGGTTCTCTGCCCCTGTGTGCATGTTGGTTGATGTAGGGCTTGAAACTCCATCATTTCATTTCTTGAAAGTTTAATTGTATCAATAATAGCAGACTCCAACTGGAAATATTGGTGGCTTTTATAACTGGAATTTTGGAATCATCTAGAAAATCTAAGTATTTTTAATCTTTCCTCTGAAACTTGCTTCTTCTCTGAATTTAATCGTTTCCTTTCCTTAGAGATGGGAATTTAATTTTGAAAGATCAGACATTGTTGTCCGTGCTTGACTGACACAATTTAAGTCCTAAACAAGACCCCTATATTTAGGGCTTTCTAATAACTCCTCCCCTCTCTTTTATAACTTTGAGTCTGAAGTCTTTTTACTGAAATTTGTCTTCTATATGTCTGTGCATTTAATATTTCTTTCAAATGACAGTTGATTTAGACTTACTAACATACCTGATATTTTCTGAATATCCTGCAATATTTGCAAACTGGAAAAAAAAAACAAACAAAAAAAGAAAAACACAATAACAACTGATCCAAGAGGAAGCTGGTATGTGCGTCTACAGAAGTGTCAAAAGTTCATTTTAAAGGCTGTTGCTGAAGTCCCACTGTGCTTTACTGGAGCAGTAAACCAGTGAGGCTAAAGAGAATAGTGATTGTTGAGGACTGCTGTGCATAGCACTCACTCTATCTCAGGATAGCGTCAGTTCTATTAAAAGAGTTTGTATCTCACCCTGATTAGTATCAGGAAATAATTAAAATATACTTCTTATTGTTAGAAATGTTCTTGAATCCTTTGAAATCTGTCAAATAACTGCGTTCGATACTGAATGTTGCCATAAATGAACTAACAGGATAGTACTGTGTCTCCGATACTTTTGTTTATTCATGTTGGACCCTACTACCAGCATAAGCGCACACTTGTTTTGTAAATGCAGGTGAATGAAAAGATCTGGGTATTTATACAAGCTCACAAGCCAGCAAGACCAGTTCTTCCGTAAAGCTGGAATTCCAGAAAGTCACCATTTGAAGTCAACTGGTCAAGGGATAAAAGATGGAATTCAAGCTAAGCATAAGATGTATTTAACTCTGAGTAGTTGGTACAAATGAATCAAAGGTGGCTTTTTGTGTTTCACTCTCTGAATTGCTTTACTCTTATTGCAATGCTTTTTGTTTACAAAATAGGTTAACATATGGGGCTAATTTCTGTAACTACCTATAACAGGTTTTATTTATCTTTGATTAAAACAACAGATACCAGGACAAAGTTATGGCATTTTTCCTTGTAGGCCTGTACAGCTAGTTACAAAAGCAAGCTGACAATTACTGCCAGGTATGTGATCAATACTGCTGCCCTCATTGTGTCTGTGATTGCCTGGTATAACTACTGGGTAGTTTTCCATATCTGTTGTCAGTTACAACATACAGAGGAATATAAAATGATGCTACCATCATGATGCAATGCTGCTGCACCCTTTGAAGTGAATTCTGAGCATAGCTTTTCCCTGTTTTTTCCAATCTGAAAGAGCACTGAATGTACTGTGCAGTTGCTCAGTCCAAACTGAAGCACCCTTTTGTTTCCCAAATTGGAAAGCTTTGAAAAAACACAGATAAAATTCTTATTTGGGCTGATGATAAACTTCCAGGAGGACATAGACTTCCTTCTAGCCTTTGTGAAATCTGAAGATGCATGGTTTTATTGTGAAGTGAAGCAGTGGTGCATCTCGGGTTTTCTGCAAATTCTACATATCGGATTACAGGGGGGAAAAAAAAATGTCCTGAAAGGGAAATGAGTTTCAGGTTTATTTCAGTGCTGCTTCCAGTTTATGTCCTTCCTCACTCATGTTTTCGCCTGTAATAGCTGTGTCTCAGAAATGTATTCAGCTGTCACATTTCCTAATAAGTCAGAATTTTATCTGAATTTATTTCAGTGCATTTTTTTTTGCTCATTAAATGAAAGTAATATTTTAGCCAGAGAATAGATCTCTTGAGTTACACATCTGATAATTCCACTTCTCTCCATTTATTTTTGGGTGAGTGCATCTTAGGAGGGAAGAGTGAACGAGGAAAGACAATGAGCCTTTTGCATCAGGATGAGTCACCTTCAGCAGCTTTAAATGCAACAGGCTCTTCATGCATTGAAACATAGTCATCCGTGTAGTGTAGTCTGTCACCAGTATAGTAGCTGTGAGTCAGCACCGTAAGTGTCCCTGTATGAAGCTGATAGTATAGCAGGTGGTTTTGGTTAGTATGTCACCAGCGTGTGCTGTATTGAATACATATTGTTCATCCCACAAGTCCCTGCTAAACACTTGAGATGGGCTGTCAGTTCTGAATCTACTCCTGTGCTTTTGAAGCTAACCATATGGGGTGCGAATGTAATTAAAGGGCTACTTTTGCAGTTGTTTGCAGTCCTTAGTGAATACTTAAGGAGTTGCTTTTAAAAAAAAAAAAAAAAAAAAATCAACTTGGTCAACACAGGGAAAACTGATAGGATGCTTTTCTCAGATAGAATTACATACAGTGCCAGAATAGCGCCTGGAGTCTAAACTGATGGACTGAATTTAAAGACAGAAAGAAGGTTTTCTGGAAGATTAAAAAAAAAAAAAAGTGTCCTACCTTAGTTTCAATTGTATGTTTGCTTTATTTTGGAATCCTGGAATGTTGGTTTTTGTCAGCCCTGGTCACTACAATAAACACTGTATTCAGAGGACCAAGACTAGACAGCGTACTCGACATGGGGCTTCACAAATACAGAGAGGTAAGTAACCATCTTCCTTGACCTGCTGACTACACGTTTACTAATACAGCCTAGTAGGTAGTTGGCCCTCGTTGCTCTAAGGGCACACTGCTGACTTGTGTCCAAGTTTTTATTTACTAGATCCCCCAGATACTTCTCTGCAAAGGCCAACACTTGTTCTCTTCATTCTCAGTTCCTGTGTTTCTTAACATATGGGTCAAGTTAAGCTTCTGCAATGGAGAAACTGAATCCTGCTATATACTTTAATACGTAAGTGTACTGTGCATATAGGTACGATAGGTAGTGGTCACTAAACTGACCTTGATTGATAACAGTGTTAACTCTCTTATAAAGTGCAAATTTGCTTTGTCTGTTCAGTCACACTGTGGGTTTGTGTTTTATTTGTTGTCATGCTGGATGTAGGTGCATAGTTCACTCTTTGCTGCCATGGTAATGGATCAAAGATTATCTGCAAACCAGACAGTTACGGTAGGTGCAGCTTAAAACGAACTCAGCCACTTAACAATGCCTTTAATATTGCTTAATCATACTCAAAACCCTGCTCTAGCTAAAATATTTTTTGAAAAATACAATCTAATGATTTGTGGGTAGAAAAAGGAGCAATGATGGAGTCACACTTCATTGCCGCTGTTTCTTCATAAATTCTGTTGGAAGGACAAAATCACTTTAACAAGTGGTCATGTAACATGACATTGTAACATATAGCTTCATTACAGGATAACTAATAATAAATATATAAATTTATGTATCTGAGTGGTTTTTTTACAAATTACCCAAAACCTGCAATAAAGGTAACTAAGACTTTTTATGGAACTTTTCCCAGTTTTCACTGTCTCTAGCTTGGTAGGCATACTAAATTTACTTTGTACAATAAAATCACCTTTCATACTGCTGTCTTGGAATTTGCTTAATTATTGTTGTGTTCTGATCTGGAAGGGGGAAGTGTTTGAAAATCCAAGCAACCTGACACTGACCCCTGTTTGCTGTTCTGCAAGTGTCTGTCCCCACTGGCAGAACTTGAATGCAGTCTGGTTTAGGTTCAGGACAGGTGGATTTTGCTCTGAGTCACTAGAGCACCCAGTTTGAGGATTTATAGAAAAGGAAGTTATGTTGAGGATCAAGATTTAAGAGTGAAAATGGAAATGACTTATTTGTCAGAATAATGACAGATGTACCTCTTTGTGGGCACCAAGTTTGTTTTGTTTTGTTTTTAAAAAAGGCAATATGCTGTATAAACACCACCACCACCCATACTCCACCCTGTGAAAACAACCCCAAAAGCAGCATGGTGGGGGTTGGTAACAAATAGTGAGTTATTTGGTGTCAGAAATGAAGTCAAGGGGGAGGCATGGTCCATTCAGAACTGTGTAATTTTAAACTCTGCTTTTCATTCTTTTCTTAGCTGTTGATCCACTTTGCTGTTTCTGAATTTCTTCTGAATGAAGATTTGATTTTCTGCTTTCTTGACCTGCAAGGAAAGTTCAAAAGTGCTGTTTGATTTTTCCTGTTAGTGGCTGAGTCTGAAGTAGACACTTTCTTCCCATTTGTAATGCTAGCAGTGGAAGATGGCTGTTCCCAGACTTTACTGAAGCTGCCTGAAACTGACAGGGCAAACAAGCTTGTGAATGATGTGATCAACAGGGAAAGCGGGACAAGGAATAGTTTTATGTTGCTAGTTAAACATCCTAATATCCAGGCAGACTTCTGTTGAAAAGTCACTTAGGTAGTATTTATGAACCTGGGGAAAAATGCTGTCTAAATTAACAGCAGCAAATGAAAGCATGGCTGATGAGTTATGTAAGCTGTAAACGAAATCAGAGAGAACACAGGCTACTTGTTGCTTTAGGTTTAACAGATCTTACACTATGTATACTTTCAAGTCTTAAAAAGTGCTTACTGTAACTTTGAATTTTTTGTGTAGCCCCAGATATTTTATCTGTAGAAAATCTAGGTAAGTAGTGGCCACACTTCCCAGAGAGCTGAAATGCTTTCATCTTGCCGTTTTAGATGATGGGTAGATGGGTAGATCAAAAGCCTAGAAAGTGAATCATTTCCCTGTTTTTTTTACAAATGTTTGAGCTCTAGGGGAGGTGGGTACATGAAAAATGTCACAGTGAAATCTGCTGGGACATATGGAGTACTTAAGAACTTAAATTTAAGACTAGAAGGGTATCTCAGGCTGTGACAGTAAGCTTCCCCACTGTCACATCCAGTTGCTCTTGTATTCACTTCTACAGACTGGCATTGTTTCATCTGTAAAGCTGATGTCTAAATAGTCTTTCACAAAACACCTGATAGCTCTTACTATTTCCAGTTTACAGGTGTAGGTGGTAAATTCAAACTGTTTACTGTTAAGATGAATTGTCTTCAGTTTGAGTTTTTCCTTTCTGGTGTCACGGTTGTTGCCTATTAGTGCATCTGTACACAGCAGCTGTATTTCCCCCTTGCCCTTCACTGGACTGGGTTAAACATGTTGAGCACTCCATCAGTAATGCCAGACTACTGGATGTAACCACCTAAGAGACATAGTTCCTGAGCCTTTCTCTGTCCTGCTTTGTTGTGAACACTTGTTACTTAGGCTTTCAAATCTCATACCTAATACCCCATCAAATCCTACACATAACATCCATGTTTTCATTAGTAGGGTTATTTATTAAACTGCAGAAGTGTTTTTTTCCCATTCAGAAACATGGGAAGTCGCATGTGGTTCTTTAGCCACATGTGGTGGCATTGTAAATGTTCCTAGTGGCTAGCGGAGTAAATAACCTGGCTTTATTTATTTGAAGTTTTTTGGTAGGAGGAGCATATATAATATGAACATGGAGGCATTAGGATGAAATTAATTCCATCAGAGCAGCCAGGAAGTCCTGCAGAGCAGACTACTGCACTTGAAATCTGAGCAATTACTAACATGAACTCAGTAGCATTTCCAATGCCACTGGCCTGTAAGATGTTGTTGAACAGAGCACCTTAAGCAAGTCAGGCATTGCTGGAACTGTAATTGCCCATTTGCTCCCATCCAACATTCTTCTGTAGCCTTTGAAAGGGACCTGTTGTCTGGGGGTTAGTTAACAATTTGTGCTGCTTTTAAAGCCTGATGGTTTCTTGTGTCTGCAATAGATACTTTGTTGTCACCAACAATAGGGATGGGAAGCTGGTAGTTGTAACAGCAATGATGTCTTTGGATGAGACTTCAACGGCATGCATCAGAAATGGAAACTCTTGTTTTACTGTAATTCGTTTAGACAGCTCCACTGTTAACAGTGCACACAGGAACCACATGAGCTTCCCCAAGCATTTTGCACAGTAGAGGTACATCCAGTTGAGAGCTAGGGTTAGCTTGTGCTTCGAGGGCCTGTAGGGTTTCTGTGGCAGGCGAGGAGCCACAAAGCCAAGGATCACTCTGAAATGGGAAGGTTTCTCCTGATGGACATCTCCTGTTTTATACAAATCACAAGGTTTTTGCTAGACAGGAGAGAGGATTCACCACCCCCATTAAGCTCTCTGGTGGGCAGGAAACAAGGTGTCTATCACTGCTCTGGTTAATTTCTCAAAACAGAAAAGCTTCAGTAAGGGATGTTGAGAGCCAGACTAGAAGTGGCTGAGTAGCCATTATGAATACCTTGGTTGAAGCACATCAGTGTAATGAAGACTAAAACTGCTTGCAGATGATTTGGTGTTGCTTTTTTTTTTTTTTTTTTACTCCATGATAGGTATTCTCATTTTACTTATTAATTCTCCTGAGGTTTTGTGTCTCCTTAGAAAATAGGAATAGATCCCTGAAGTATGAGGAAATAGGGGCCATTTACAACTTTTTCAACATCGATAACTCCTTCTAGCCCAGGTAGAGTCATGGTAATTCTGTGTGATTTTTATGTCACTTAATCCTTTGTGGTGGCTTTGATGTCCGCTGCAAAGCATGTATCACTTTGCAACTCAGAGGTGTCGGTATTTCACTACTGGGCAAGTTAATAGATGTCTAAATGTGCTTCACCAAATGTACAGACTGTCTTAGGATCTTCCAACAAAGAAAACAGCCTAAAGCCTAGGTGCTAATTCTTGTTATTACAAAGGAGTAGGTGTCAGAGGCATGACTGAGCCAGACAATGGGGAGCAAGTCCTGCTGTAACATGGCAAGAAATAAATGGCACTTCCCCTGTAGCCCAGCTCCATTTAGATGAGGGTAGAATGTGAAATGTAATAAAGCCCCATGCCATTCCTTTTGACTGGTTTTCTAGCATGTCTGAAATAATGAGTCAACACATGACTAATCAGCTGCAAGCCTCATCCCGGAGAGCCAGCCACTCACTGGGCAACGCTAAACCTGCCAGTCGCTGAAGCACAGCAGAAGTTAGACAAACAGCTACTGTCTCATAGAATTTGCAGCCTGAGTGCTCTTGCTGCTGGTGTTGCCAGCTATGTAGAAATCTGAGGGTTTGTGGGTTTCTTCTCTTTCTGAAACTGAACTCCACGTATCAGTGTTGCCATGGAGAAGTGCCACGCAATCATCCAGGTCAGAAAATGAACTAATTAATTGCAGAAATGTAACTGTAATAGTGATAATACCCCTGGGATACAAACCAGTTACCATTAAATTCAAATAGCCATTTTCAGTGAAGCAGTATTTCCTTCAGTATAATTTAGTGACACATGGAAGTTTAGGCAGTGATGGATGTATAACCAAAAATGGGGGTGCTTAGCTAGTTAAGAGTGAACAGGCGCATCTGATTCCTACCTTATTCTGTCCAGATATGAACATAGAAAAGTGAAGAACGGGCTCTTTTATGCCCAGAAACATGTGTGTGCTTGGGTCACAAACTTGTTAACTGAAGATATGCAAAACCCTTTCGTTGTTGTTTGTCATTTTATTATTGCTCTAAACATGATACGCTCATGTAAGGAACTTGCTGATTGCCATGGGCTTTCTACATAACTGTTCTCCCTCTCCTTACTTCTTGTTCACCCTAGTCAGTTCTGACTTGGAAAATCCTTAGTCCTGTTTGCCTGTTCTAAGCCGCTTGCTGAAGAGCATTATTAAGGGGCAGCTTTTAACATGTTTAAATAGAGGTGTTACCTTACTAGAAGTGATGAAAAATAGATCACAAAATGCATAAAGAAGTTAAATTAGTTTGGGGAACTGCATATAAAATGTGAATTTTAAGGACTTTGAATCATTAGGATGAAGACATTGAATCTCATATCAAGAGCACAGCAAAAATCTCTAAAGGCTGGAGGAGGAGGTAAAAGGTCAAGTTGTTTGCAATTTGAAAATGAATTTTTAGTTGTTAAAGTAGTTAGGCATAGGAGGCAGCCTGCCTTACTCTGCAGTGGCTCAGGGAAGAGAAAAAGGGGTATGGTTGGTGTGTCAGAATGGAGCTGGGATGCCCTTTCAATGTGCTCTCTGCAGCTCAACACAGGTAAGCGCGTCAGTCACAGAACCACAGAATTATTGAGGCTGGAAAAGACCTTTGAGATCAAGTCCAGCCTATGTCCCAACACCACCACATCGGCTAGACCACGGCACTAAGTGACACATCCAGCCTTTACTCAAACACCTCCATGGACAGTGACTCCACCACCTTCCTGGGCAGTGCATTCCAATGCCTGGTCATGCTCTCCTTGGGGATATCTTACCTAAACCTTCCCTGACACAGTTTCAGGCCGTGCCGTCTAGTCCTGGGAGTTGCCTGGGAGAAGAACCCAAGCCCCACCTGACTACAGCTTCTCTTCAGGTAGTTGTAGAGAGTGATAAGGTCTCCTCCAGGCTAAACAACACCAGCTCCCCCAGTGTCTCCTCATAAGACTTTCCCTCCAGCCCCTTCCCCAACCTCATTGCTCTCCCCTGGACCCGCTCCAGCACCTCAATATCCTTCTTGAAGTGAGGGGCCCAGAACTCCACACAGTACTCAAGGTGAGGCCTCACCAGTGCCAAGTACAGGGACAGAATTACATCCCTAAACCCGCTGGCCACACTATTTGTGATACAAGCCAGGATGCCATTGGCTTTCCAGGTCAGCTGGGCACATTACTGGCTCATGTTCAACTGGTTGTCAACCATTACTCACAGGTCCCTCTGTGCCTGGACACTCTCCAGCCACTCTTCCCCCAGTCTATAGCACTGCAGGGGGTTATTATGTGTGTGTATTTTTCAGGGCAAAGAGCATTTCTGACCTGATGTTCAGAAATGGCTTTGAAGCAAAGAGCTGGACTTTTTTGGATGGATACAGGGATTTGTCTGTTCTGGATATAAATCTAAAGTGGCATATGTTGTGCTTGTCCAGGCCTGGTTATATGTCCTGCATCTCTACTCGTGCACCTCAGTAAGAAATGTCAGTCTGCAGTTACAGAAGAGCCTGGATTGGTAGCATGGAAGAATCTGCAAAACAAATATGCAAACCAATTTCTGCATAATAAGAAAAACTTGAGCTAATCAGAAGGCCTGCAAGAAAGCCTTCACAATGCCATGACATGTTAAGCAGGATGGCTGTACAGCTCTTCCAAGTGTGCTGGGTAAACTTAGAATTTACCCAGACTGGCCAAAGATGCATTTCTGCAGCTGCCTCTGTGTTTGAGCTTCATCTTCAATTCTAAAGGCAGATTTATAAATGCCTAATGAGATCTGTCTAGTCTCCAGCTGTGTGTGCCATTACAAACAGTGCTGACCCGTCTCAGCACTCTGATGGCTGTAAAGAGGAAAACGCACTAATGAGGGATCTTGGCTCTGTTTTCTGACCCCCTTCCACAAGCTGCCTGGCTGGGCAAGGAGGGATGCAGGAAGGAAAGCTGGGTGCGGGGGAGTGATGTTTGCTATGAGCATACAAAGAAGGCTGCTGTGGGCAGAGCATGGAACTTAGGGAAGATGATGTCCTCCTAACAATCCCTAGCAGGTGCCTTGATTAGACTATTCATTTTGGGGAAGTGTATTCATCTGGGAGGGCAAGTCCTCTATGTGCGGACACTGCTAGGCTGCAGCTGTGAGCCCAGGATTGTGTGCACACAGAGTGACTGACTTCAGATGGAAAACGTGTTATGGTTCTGCTCATATCTGCAGTGGGAAGACCTGGGTGTTGCTGCAGTGAAGTTACTAGAAAGTAATCGGATTAACCACCATTGGTTAATGTATTGAACTTGTGAGGCAAATGCTGCTTTATCAAGACTGTTTGTCATACCGGTGCTTGAAAACCTAGTGATTTGTAGTGAAGTGGAGCAAAGGGGGCACATGAGGAGAGCAGACATTTGCAGAGCAGCAGATCTTCATATTTGTAGGTCAACTTACTTCTAATAAATTGCTTTGACATTGACAAAAGAACAGCAGGTGCCTCTTTGTCATAGTTGTTTGCTTTTTTAGACCAGTTGTTTCACAAGTGCCAAAGGAAACACTGACAATGGGAGTTAATTTACATAGGATTCCTGTTCCTTATGTTCTGTAGCAATGAGTTTAAGGTATTAGATTACCCATTCCTGGTACAACACTGAGAAGGATGATGCTTGGGACTATGTGAAAAAATGACTGGAGTCATTGAAACACTTTGGAGGTGTATTTGTCACAGACAACATTTGACTACAGGTAAGTAAATAACAGAACGAGAAATCTTCAAGATGCTGCTGCTTGTGGTTAAAGAACAGTGAAAAGCCAAGTTAGCATAGAAATGAAAATTAATACATACAAGGAAATGGGGGAACTAACATTGCACCTGTGCTAAACTGAATTGGTAGGGTCAAGTTGTTTCTATTGACTGTGAAATAAAACAGAGTTCCAACTAAGATGGTGTTGGAAAGCACATGCCTAGAGGCTAATACAGCCTTTGTGCTGGCAGAATAGCCCTGTTGGAATCAAAGCTAGGAATTAGCTGCCCTAGGTGAGCTCCTTATACAGAACAGCAATAGAAATGCTGGATACAAACTCATACAGTGCCACGTGGTAATACAGTAACAAAAGGAGGCAGCAGTCACTTCTTGTTGTCTAGCCGGATAAGACTGAGAGGTTTGTACCACTGTGGCTTCCAGAGGCTAAACCAAGTTCAGCCCTGTCTTGCTGCAAACCGGAGAGATCTCCTGGAGACTATCCCTCTACCATCCTGTATCACACTGTCTCATGGCAGTCCAGACAGCTAGCAGGCTCACAAAAAATCTTCCACAGGAACTGAAAGTCCTCCAGTATCCTTTAGATCTGGCTTTGCATCATGTATCTTCCTCAGAGATTGTTCTCTGCACAGACTAGATTTGTTTGTACCAGCAGGCGAGAAAACCTGAAGAGAGTCCTGGGCTAGTTTGTTAGCAGAAAGTCCTTCACAGGAGCAGGAAGAGTAGAAGATATTAAGGTATAGATGTTCTCCCACACACATACATTTGTTAACAGATGATTTATTTTGGTTTGTGGAATACTTTTCATAGTCAAGTAACACTTTTAATTCACTTATATATGACTTCACATATATATTTGACACTGTCCCACATGACATCCTTGTCCCCAAATTGGAGAGACATGGGTTTGATGGATTGACCACTCGGCAGATAAGGAACAGGCTCGATGGTCACACTCAGGATTGCGGTCAACAGCTCAATGTCCAAGTGGAGTGCTGTTCCTTAGGGACCAGTGTAGGGACTGGCACTGTCTAACATCTTTGTAAGCAACATGGACAGTGGGATCTAGTGTACTCTCTGCAAGTCTGTGGGTGATGCCGGCTTGTGTGGTGCAGTTGACAAACTGGAGGGAAGGGATGTCACACAGGAGCCTTGGGAGGCTTGAGAGGTGGCCCTGTGCAAACCTCATGAAGTTCAACAAGGCCAAGTGCAAGGTCCTGTGCCTGGGTTGGGGCAATCCTAAGCACAAATACAGGCTGAACAAAGAGTTGAGCAGAACTGTGGAGAAGGACTTGGGGGTACTGGTGGATGAAAAAGTGAATATGAGCCCCCTCACAGTCCAGAAAGCCTATTGCATCCTGGGCTGCATCAAGAGAAGTGTGGCCAGCAGGTCAAGGGAGGTGATTCTCTCTCCTCTGCTCTGAGACCCCACATGGAGGACTGTGTTCAGCTCTGGGGCTCCCAGTGTAAAAAAGATAGGGAGCTGCTCAAACAGGTCCAGCAGAGGGCCACAAAGATTATCAGAGGGCTGGATCACATCCCCTATAAGGACAGGCTTAGAAAGTTGGCATTGTTCAGCCTGGAGAAAGAAGGCTGTGCGGAGAGCTAATAGCAGCCTTCTGCTTCTTAAACGGAGTGTAATGACGAGGGGTAACAGTTTTAAACTGAAAGAGGGTAGGTTTAGATGAGATATAAGGAAGATCTTTTTCACTTTGAGGGTAGGTGAGACACTGGACACGCCTTATATTAATCTGAAAATTAAAGAGATATGATTAGTAAAATAATAGGATAGATGCAGACACTTAATTGCTGCTTCTTGACTAAGACCTGATACAAACTAATTAACTCTCATTGGAGTGACTGGCCCTCAAAATCTTTCTTCGAGGGAGACCCATAATTACTGAAAGAGAGTATGGGCTTGAGCAGAGTTGATCTAGTTACCTAGTTAGGCTTTCAGGAATTAATTTCTATGTCTGATATATATTTGAAAATACTTTAGCAATTGTTTTGGGGACTAAAAGTGGAGCTACTTCTCAAAGTAAATGAACTTCATTGATGTAATACTTTATTTGGATTTGTGTTGCTGTACCCAAGATAAAAATCTGCCCAGGAAATGCAATACCTCAAAACTAAGTGTGATTAGAAGAGACTGCATGATGCACAGACAGGTGAAAACAATGAAATGGGGGAGAAAAAGTAAGTTTCCACGGAAAGTTCTGAACCCCTTCAGAAGTTCTGGTTCTTTTCATCAGTTGGCAGAAAAGCTAAACATGTGTCAGTAGCTGAGATTTATTCCCCATGAAGATGTTAAAAGCCCACTGGAAATTACAGAAAAGCTCTTTAGAGGACAATAGTGTCACAAGATGATGTATTCTGCTGCTTAGATGCTGGGGTTGAACATAGGCCTGTAACCTGTATGAATTTGATTTAAAATCTCCTTCCCTACCAAGGAAACAAATCTATTAAATTGATTTGTTTAGGCTTGAATCTTTAACAGTTATTATCTCTTGCAAAGCTTAGCAGAATGATCTCGGAACTCAAAGGAACACGGTATGTGATTCCTATTGTATAGGACATGGTGGACCCCAGAGGGTGGTGCTCATGGCAACAGTGCAGCATTTTAAAAATGTGAACATGCAGCCATGCACGTGAAGAACCACTTCTTGTCAACAGCGCTGAAATACAAGTTAACCAATGTAATACTTGCACAAATCATTGGCTGGTAGAATACCTGTCCTCCGGAAAGTTTTCCTGTAATCTCCAGTGAGCCTTTAACTTTAATAATAAAATAAATCTTAGCTATATGGCAAGTCTCCTACTGAATTATTTATTCACTTCCAGCACTTACTTGCTCATTTTAAATCCTGTGCTGTGATGGATTCATCAAGGAAGCTGTCTTTATGTAGTGTAAGCAACTGCTAAGACTGTCCATATTGAAGCAGTTTACTCTTCCTTGAAAAGAGGATATTTTGAAAGAGGTGGTCTTCTTTCCTCTCATCTTTGGCCCTCTTAGTTAGGTTTGGAACCAATGAGTAAAACAAGAGGAAACATGGTGCAGAAAAGTGATGGAATTTGGCTTAGAATTGAAATAGCAACTGTATAAGTATGGGATCCTGCAGAAGACTGAGGCACTGGTAAAACCACATTTATCAGTATTCTCATAAAGTCATTATGATGGTTACATAGAAATGCCAAGGAAAAAATATGAAAGATCAAGCCCTGCACATGAAAACCCACCATGATGTCACACTTGAAATCGTGGCTTGGGATTTGGCTGAAACTGGTGGTAAATGAGTAACAGGAGAGCCTTTCAGGATAAAATCGATGCTGCTGTTGTAAATCCTGCTGTCCAGTGCTGTATTACTGTGAGGTTGTCCCAATAATTTTTGGACTAAAGCCTGAACCCACTTTCTGGTTTTCTGCTTGTTTATGATTTGATGCAGGTCCATTTACTGACATTCTGACTGTATTTTTCTGTGTTGATTTAAACACTATCTTAACAGCCTAAGTGCCTGTTCCAGAATCTACCATTTGTGAAGATAAATATGATGTCTTTTTCCTGTCTGTCAACCATATCCATTCTGTTTCCTTTCCTTAAATCAGCATGTGGGAAGGAGGGACAAACCTTCCATAGTGTATAGGTAAGTCCAAGAGGAGAGTGATTCTCCCAAAATAGGAAGATGTGCAGCCTCTCACAGGAGTGACATTGCAGTGTGACACCCTCAGGAAGGTGTCATGTTATCTAATTAGTGTGGCATAGTCATTATGCGTGTATTTTGCAGCAAGGTAGGTTTGGGATTGAGCTGTACCTTTTTTTATTACCCTGCTGCTGAGTTCTGTAGTATCATCAAAGACTAGAATAATAAAAAAAAAAGAAGAGCTTAAATGACGTAATTTCAAGTGGGGAGCTAAAAAAAAAAAAGGGAAAAAAAAAAAGGAACAGGCTCCATGTTCTTGTTACTTCTTTGCTGTCATTTGAGTGTGACTGATCATTACAGGCAACTCACGTGAGCTCAGGACATTGGTATAGGGAGGCTGATCTGCAGGCTGGCAACCCATGTTCCCATGTTGATGTGGATACTGTAGATAGTCCTGCGTTGTTGTAGTATCAAGAAAGTACCAGGGATGTGTGTAGATGAAGTCAGTATCATGTGAGCTGGTGAACAGGAAATTTTGCTACATGAGTAGGAGTTAAAAGGAGGGCATTAATAATCAATATTGTCAAATGCAAACTGTTTAAAGATGAGAGATCTCATTTGTGAAGGTTTCCTGCCCTATTGGTAAAGGTGATGTGGTCAGTTAAATTTCACTGACACTCTGAAGGTACTGCTTGCTGTGCTGGGCATGCAAACAAAGATTTATTTGTAAAGATACTGGTTTAAATCTCATTTGAATAATCTTATCCTGGAAAGATAGTAGGATGATATTTTTCTTTTCATTGAGCTAAAAATTATTCCCTGATAGAATTTGAATGAGGACAAATTATAGTGGCAGGAAAGCATCTTAAAATTGCTTCTACCTGGAGTTAGCAACTTTTGATGTGCCAGATAACAACTTGCCAAATTATAGAATGAGCATGCCCATAAACAATGCTAGCAAAAAAACACTTAGCAGCCAATGAGCAGTGTATTTCCTCTAAAAGAAGACAGGGCTCCTGGATAACCTGAGTTCAGATCATGCCTCAAACTGGAGGCTGCTGCCTTTCCCCAAATGCCACAGCTTCCACTGGTATAGTGTGTCACTCTAGTCTTCTCAAAGGCTATGTTGGGCAGACATGCCGGGCTCAGCAAAGTCCAGAGATTGCTTTGACTGGTCTCTGGCATGAAGCTGTATCAAGAACAAATTGCAGCATAGGGGAACTTGCCAAAAATGCAGCTCTCAGAGCTCATACTCATATAGTAAAGTTACCTGTGAGGTTGAAAAGTCCAATCTGTACACTTAAAGAAATTACTCAGAACTGTTGCTCAGGCTGGGATAAATTTTGCTGTTAAACCCTAAAATATATGTTTTTAGGAGAAAGGTAAGCTTTTCAGTTAGTGTAAATAATAATATGTAAACTATAACAGGTAATGCCAAAGTCCAGGCACATGTTAAAGGAGATGAATCATTGTGTCTGGCTTTTTAAAAATTATTGTATTAATACTCAGCATGTATTGACATAATCTCCAGGAAGTTTTCTAGCAGTGTTTTATCTCTAACATTTTTGGATCAATAACACAAAATTAGAAATTGTACAGCTTCTTCTCTAGTGGTTACTGCTGACTAGCTCAAAAAGGATTCCAGTCAACTAATTTTATTCAGAAGCTACTGTCTCTAATTGTAAGATGCTGATTAGTTATAATAATATGCCGCTGACAATTGATGAGTCATGCCAATAGTCAAATCAAGAGGTTTGAACAACAAACCTAAATATAGCAGATACAAATAAATTGGAGAATCTGAAGTCTGTTACTAAGGACATAGCTAGCACAGCTGTTGGAATACATGGGAGAATAGAATAAAAATTATTTGCAATATGAAGATGTCAGTAAACCCCTGTTGTTGCCTCTTGTCAGTGGTCTGACAAATAACTTACAAACTTCTTATTCAAGCATGTTTTTACCTGTGCAATGCACACTAGTGCCAGGGTTCTTATTGCACATGAAGTTGTATCTTTGCTGCAGGAAAAAAAAAATAAAAAAAAAATCTCTTGTCATCTTCCTATTTTACTTTTCTGTTTCACTTTTTCCATTAGTAGAAGGGGGTGTGAAGGCTCCTTCCCGAGACTTTTCAACCTCAGAGCACATATCATGGTATCTGAGTAGTTTGTAGGAGTACTCATTGGCTTTGGCATGGTTTTAGGTGCTCAAAAAGGGCACTGCATCTGTTCAGCAGCTCTCTAGAGAGAGTGGAAGAGGGACAACACACAGGTATAGAGATGTCTTAGATGTTGTTGGTCACAGTCAGATGATGGAGGCTGCTGATGGATCTGTCGCACACCACCTGATACCCTCTAGCTATAGAGGAAGAAAGAAGTGCCAGCTGCAAAAATTCAAGCAAGAAGACTGGAAGAAACAAAATCTAAATTGCAAGTTCGTTAAGACAGCAAGAGCAGCTGAGCTGCTGGGCTATCTGGTAAATATACAGAGGCAGGTCTGAAAGGATTGTGACAGGAGTTAGTGGCAAACTTGTATGTGCAAGTGGAGTCTGGAACATGGAAAGGCAGAGCTTTGTCTAACAAACCCACCATTTGCCAAGCTGACCAAACATCAGAGGAACCGATATATGTAACAGTGCTGTGTCTATTCACTTTGCTTTATCTACTTATATTTTAAGTGAGGGGGTTGTGTGGATCCAGATGATGCCTTTAGTGCCAGTTCTATGTGCTTTACTGAAATGCTATGGGCTTCTTATGGAAATCTTTTTCTTGAAACTTGGAGTGAATAAATGGCCCTTAAAGTTAATTGCGCTGTTCCTTTGTATGTTGTCATTGTCTGTCAACCTTCAGCATCATTGCAATGTCTAGCTAATATGTGAACAGTGAAAAGGAGTCTCTTTTTCAAGACTTATTTCTTCTCAAAAAAACATTTGCTTCTGATTTGTTTGGTGATTTACTACTCTTCAATGCATGAGTAGAGCATGGCTCTTTTGGGCTTTTTGTGCCCTGTTTTTAAAAGTAATAATTAAAAAAGTCATGACTTCTCTAATTGTAAGGTATTTTTTATCTAATCCACCTGAGCTTGCACCTTTTACAAATTATTCCATGTTGTTGTTTTGATGCATTAAGAGTCCCCTTTAGATCTTTATCTACAAAAGTTGTCAAATGGTTTACAGCTCTGTTCTGAAGTCACACCTTCAGCTCTCTAGTTCCTTCCTTTATTCCTTGTGCAGACTCCTGTGCTCATAGTTGTGTGTAATAGTGGGAGAGGGGGAACAATCTGATATATCCTGAGTGCCCTGCAGCTGTAGTGAATTTCACGAAGCACACAGCCATATAAATACTTCCATTTCAAGTGCTTGAAGGGGAAGTCTGTATCTAACAGCTTTGTAAAGGACAATGAAACAGAAGCTTAGTTTCCACATAAATTTAGAGCTTTAAAAATTTCATGAGAATTACAGGAGAGAAAATACTAAAAACTTTGCAAAATTTAATAATGTTCCTTTTAAAAGTCTGTATCTGAAACTATCTTGGTAAGTAGAAATGTTGCCTAACAATAGCCTCATGCTTTTGCTTATGAGGCTGCAAGAGAAACACGTGGCTTTAGAAAAAATTTGCTGTGAGCATGTGTCAGCTCAGGTTATCTAGCAGGGGATCAGGGTTTGTGCAACCTGTCTCAGAGAGGGCTCCAAGAAGCCCCTCTAAGAATACTTTAAGAATAAGTGTTTGACAGAACAATGACTCTTTTAGCTCTAGAAGAAACTGTAATATTCCTCTGCTTCATGAAGAGAATAGGACTTGCCTGAATTTGAGCATCCATTTTTACTGCTGGAGGGTATTTCCATGTCTTGCTTTACTCAGCTGTAGCAGATGAAGAATTTGGGCAAGATCCCAGATGAATCAGAAGTCTGAAGTGAGCCTGTCTCTGGAAAGAGTGTGTGTCTGTGCACTGACTGCTGAGCTTGACTTAGTTATGTGAATGTGGGTACTCTGGAGGTTATCATGGAGTATAATTAGCTGGCTGATGCTTGGAGGTCGCTGCTGAGAGGCTGAGCAGATTCTTTGAAGATCTTGTGGCACCATATAGATGATGACTGATATATTAAAAAAAAATATATAAATTTTACTGTAAACAGCAGGTGAAGCAGGTCCATAGTCACTAAAGCAATGGGAGGTCTCCTTGCTCAGCGCACTGGTTAAATATCAAGTGGATCTATGTTTTATGTAGCTATTTCATAGCATGCTGTTCAAATGACTGGGTTATAAGAGGGAGATGAGGAATTATGACAACTTCTACCAAACTGGGCAGTGGAGAAATTACTTTGAATGTTGTACAAAGTTAAAGGTTCAAAGGACTTGTGGGTGGCAAGTATGGTAATTTTGACACCAAAGCTCCACTGAAGGGAGACAAAACTTGCTCATTCTCATTGGACAGCCGCATGCCTCAGTAGGTCAGAAACATGTTTGTTTAATGTAGGTCATATTTAGCTTTGTAGGTAGAAGGAAGAAAAATAATAAATACTAAATTAATACTAAAATATTTTCTTTGAAAGTTTTGTTGAGCACACGTCTCCTTGTACAAATTAAAAAGGAAGATGTTAAGGCAATAAGACAAATGTTAATCATTCTTGGATCACTGTTAAGCAGCTGCCTTATTCATTGCTTTATTTCCACTAGGGGCCAATGAATTGGAATTACAGTACTTTTTTTTATAGCTTCATCTGCCTGAGCCCACTTTGGAAATCTCAGCTTATTGGCAGGAGGCCACTCTAAAATGCTCCACCTCACTTGTCTCTGGCTCAGCACGACCAGTTTGAAGAGAAAGCATGCATTTTTTTATTTCAGATAAACTCAAAAGAAGGGCCGCTGTTGAGTTTTGTGCATATGAGTCACGCAGTGTGGACTCAGGGCCTCATGTTATGTGGTAGATTGCAGATTCACTGCAAGCAGTCCAGGAGGGTAAATGTTGTCTGTGTGTGGGAGGGTACACATAGCTTGACTGGAAACTTAAGGTCAAACTGTTTCATAAGGTTCCTGTTGCTTGCTTTTTCCAGCTGGGCTGCTTACACTAAGATGTCTTCTTTAGTACTGCAACATGTGTGTTTTCCTCAGAACTTTCTTCTTCCATCTGTATGAATCAGCAGACTTACATAAAAATGAAAAGGTAATTAACTTGGCAAGTACTCAAAGGCTCTTAAGGTTGAAGGAGGGATGGAAGCACATCTTCAAATGTGAGTAATCTTGCCCTTTTTTTTTTTTTTTTTTCTTTTTACACTTTGTCGGCAATGGATGTTGTCAGCCTGGTGTTGCATCCTGAGTCTAAAGCACGGGAAATAAACATAGTGTAGGCATAAGGCCATACCATCCAGGGAAGCTTTTGGACGAATACAGCCCCTTGAGGGTTCCCAGGTCAAGATTCAAGGTGGTTTCTATTGCTGTTGGAAATTTCAAGACATGTTTTCAGCTTCTGGATCAAGAGGTTGCATTATTGCATGTAAACCAAGCATGCAGGCAACCAGGTGTTCTTTAACTGAAAACAGTAGTTTATACAGAAGACTATGGGAATAGCCTGTCACATGTAAGGGAGGTTTAGCCAGGTAGTTGTGTTGAAAAGCTTTGCAACTGCTTTCTGCCATTCTTTGAAGGAAAGTAAATGATGCAAAAACATCACAAGGACAATCAGTGAACGTCAGTGGCAGTACAACATGCTTGTTAATCCAGCCATCTTGTGCCATTAGCCCCTGTGACATTTTCACATCTTCTGCACATAGATGATCAATGCAAGTGCTCACAGAAATGAGGACTCACTTTCCTATGCTAGTGTGTGTTCGTAGGCTCAAATTGCAAGTAATGCTGTAAAGAAGTTTTGCAGACAAGGACCAGGGAGTCCTAGTAGACTGCAGGATGAACATGAGCCACCAATGGACCTTCATAGCAAAGGCAGCCAATGGCATTCTGGACTGCATTAGGAGGAGTGTTGCCAGCAGGCTAAGGGAGGTGATCCTTCTGCTTTACACAGCACTGGTAAGGCTGCATCTGCAACGATATGTCCAGTGTTGGGCTTCCTGGTAGAAGAGAGACATGGGCACACTGGAGAGACCAGTAAAGAGCCACAGATGTGACTAAAGGACCAGAGCATTTTTCATGTGAGGAACGACAGAGCCTTGATTCATCTACCAGGAAAAAAAAGCTTGGGGAGAAAATCTCATCACTGTGTATAAATATCTAGAGGACTAAAGAAGACAGAGTCAAATTCTTCTTAGTGGTGCCTACTGGCAGAACAAGAGGTGGTAGGGACAAACTGAAACACAGTAAGTTCCATCCAATTCCATAAAAACCCCCCCTTTTTTACTGTGTGGGTAACTGAACACCGGCACAGATGGCACAGCGAGATTGTGGAGTCACCATTCTTTAAGATATTCAAAGTCTGACTGGACAGTCCTTTGTGACCTACTCTACCTGACCTTGCTTGAGCAGGGGTTGGACTAGAAGATCTCTAGAGTCTCCTTCCTGCCTCAGCAGTTCTGTGAAAACAGAATTGGGTTGTGTCTGACCCATGTTATATTTCTTTAAATGAGGATAACTTCATTCAAATAGAAATGGGATTAAGGTGAATAGGTTTAGCTCAAACCAGAGCAAATGTTCTGATTTTGTGAATATATGTAACAGTAGAGGATCTCCTTATAATCTTCAGTCTTCTACAAGCTGCACTCTGTGTGGTGCTTGGCATTATGAGGATGTAGCACTGCAAACCCCGCTGAGTATAGAAGAGCATGCTCTTCGATGGCTTTCTTGTTTCCTCACATGTCTCAAAAGATAGCTCTAGGCAATTACTTGCTTTCACGTATTGGACTTTCTGGGTTGCATCAAACATTACACTGTGCAGGCTTTTCAATATGTGTTAAGGGACTGTTTTGCCTGAAAATGTGGCTTTTCTTTCCCCACCAAAAGGTGGTAACATCTGCTTCTTTAACCCACTTTACAGCTGACAGAAAGCTTTTCATTTGTTTTGTGTTAGGACTTGACTTTTTCACAGCCTAGTAGATTAAGATACACTGTATTTAGTCTCTGTGAAAGCCAGTTAGTCTAAGCAAAAGAGAGAAAAATCTCCAATTATTTTCCAGACTTCAGATATTGTCTGAATAAGCCTCTTCAGGAGAGGAAGTTGGACCACCAGCTACCCCTTCCACACTTACTTGGAGATGGACATTGAGAGGACGCTTGAAAAGTGGAATAGGCGTGTGTTGTGCTCTGCTAAAGCTGCAGTTCAGCTTTTCATGGTGTATTTCAGGAGAATTGATGACAATTTTGACTGAAATTTGGCTGAAAACTTGTGCAAAGTGAGGCCACAACAAGGTGATAAAACTTAAGTATATGAAATCTTGTCATAAGGAGCACAAATGACAAATGCATCAATAAGCATTCAAGATCTTGAATCCAGCCATCATCAGAAAAAAAGAAAAGCGTATTTGGCTGACTAACAAGTATGATAGGTGTGCAGTCAGGAATAGCATACTTCTGACTGGCTTTTACTTGCTGTTTCTAAGACACCTACTTTGGAGGAGTTGGAAAATTTTCCCATTTCCAGATGCTAAACTAATGATCTCCATCACTTTCAATCTGATCTGTGCTTGTAAAAATAAAGACAAAGCCAATGATTCTAGGGAACAAAGGTTGCTAACTGAAGAACTTGGTGAGCCCATCACTACAAGAAAGACACTGAGGTTCTGGAACATGTCCAAAGAACAATGAAGCTGGTGAAGGGTCTAGAGAACAAGTCTTATGAGGAGCAGCTGAAAGAACTGGGATCCTTTAACCTGGAGAAAAGGAGGCTCAGGGGAGACATTATTGCTCTGTACAACTACCTGAAAGGAGATTGTAGTGAGATGGGGGTCAGTCTCTTCAGCCAAGTAACGAGTCATAGTACAAGAGAAAATGACCCGAAGCTGTGCCAGGGGAGGTTTAGGTTGGACATCAGGAAAAAATTCTTCACTGAAAGGGTTGTTAAGCACTGGAACAGGCTGCCCAGGGATGTGGTAGAGTCACCATCCCTGGATTTTTAAAGATATGTAGATGAGGTGCTTAGGGATATGGTTTAGTGGTGGGATTAGCAGTGTTAGGTTAATGGTTGAACTCGATGATCTTAAAGGTCTTTTCCCACTGAAATGATTCTGTGATTCACGTCCATTTATAGCTGGATCCAGAGTGTTTGGGCTTTTTTTCCTAAATCATCTTTACCTCCCAAGAATTTGTTTTGCTTGTGAAGGCATATAATTGTCCTTATCGGCCTAGAAGCAACATGGAGAAGCACGCACTACTTTTCAGTTGCTGCAACTGCGCAAAAAGCTCGAGGACACTGAAACTTGGAGTTTTAATGTTTTGAGGTGGTGTGTCTCACTCATTATGGCCCTGTAACCTGCTTACTGTGTAAGCTTAATCACTTTATAAGGCCTTGCAACTGATTCTTACTAAGCTTTGCCTGATTTTGTCATAGCCAGCTAAAGTTTTAGTTTTGTTTGTTTTGCTGCAACAACAATTCATTTAAATGACACGGAAGCTATTGCATAATTTGGTTTACTCTTCCTTAATTGTGTTTAAGCATGAGGAATTGCCATAATTTTATATAGGCAATTGTAACAAGTAATTATTAGAATGAAACATTTATGGTTGTACCATAACATAACATAACATGGGTTAATGTAGGCGTGGTATGACAGTAAGGGGCCACCACAAAAGTTACTGGATATGATGTAGAGGAGCAGAGGCACATGGTGATAATGGAAGGGGCAAGGCATAATACTGAAGGCCTTAGTGCTTTTATCCAAAGAACTGGAGAGCTGGAATAAACCAGTCCATAAATCAGAACAGGTATCCAATTTATGGAGAGAGAGAGAGAGAGAGCGCGTTTCTCACCTATAGCAAATATGGATGTAATACCAAGTTGCACGTCAGTGAGAAAAGATTTACGTGTAAAATGCTACCAACTTGTTGCAACCCTGGACCTCCATTACCACCCCCACCCCCCTTCTCACCCCCCCCCAAGCTGATTCTTGAGGCTGACTTACTATCACACTTGAGAGTCAGAGTTGCAGAGTAAGAGAGAGCACTTTTTTTGTATAGCAGTTGTTAGCTGTATTACTGAGCTGTGCATTGTATTGTTTACATAATTGGGACTCCAAAGGTTAGTATCATTATAACTGTACTGTAATAACAGTTTATTGTATTTTAGTTAGGCTGTTAAGATTTTAATTAGTCTAACAATAAATTCTTGGCTTTCCAAATGAAGCATTTTCCCATTTGCCCATAATAAGGCTTTGAGTGTAATAACTTGTCGCATAGGTACTACAAGGATTGAAGAATGATGAGTGTGTTTGCAGAGAACAAACAAAGGACCGTGCTGATGCACTGAAAGAAATCACAGAGACAAGGAGACAAAGCCAGAATGATCTTCATCCCGATGACTAATGATAGAATACTTGTACTGTATTACTGATGTTATTTTAGCAGTCTCCTGAGAAACCCAGTGGGAGGTGCTCCTGGTGATTTATAAAAGAAGCCAAAAAAAAAATAACAGCTGTCTGACTGTCTGAAATAATTTTCCTGCATTAGGTAAAGCAGGGATATGATTGGGGGGTGGTAGAATATTCAGTTGAGATAGCTTGCATAATTCATGCCAATTTCTGCTCTTGGTTTAGTTCACAGCTGATTTGCTTCGTACCATTTTCGGGGAGGGGAAGCACTAGAGGTCTGATTCTTTAATGTTCCCAGTATATTCTTGGTACATTTTTTTTTTTTTTTCCAGATGGATAATTTCAGCTATGTGATGGAATTGTGAAATTGCCATGAAGTTGGCACTAACTAGAGCCAGACACAAATTTAATCAAAGCCAACTGACAGATTAGGTACAACACTGTAATAAGACAGTAAGGAGATGTGAAGGAGACTTGATCCATGTTGTTTCCCACCTCCTTGAGAAGTACTCCAACTCCAGTTGTGCAAACTCCATCTTTCTCATGAAAGCACAATTATTAACACCCTCCGGTAGCTGTTAAATTTTAGGACTATTTAGGTTGTACACATCTACCTTTACCTGGTGCAAGCACCTGGTGTTACTGAGTAAACAATTATGTCAAACAATTTATATTTATGTATTGTGATGATTCCTAAGCAGCAATCAAAGCCTGTTGTGTTACTTGGATGTAATATAATGTTTTAAGCTTCTCAGAGAAGCCAGTTTTATGCTTTTAAACTTTACTGGCTTTCATTAAGACGCTAGATGGAAAATGAAGATTGTTACTTAAGGCCAGAAAGGATGAAAGGTTGCTAGTTTACCTTGCATATATTTAGAAACTAATTATTCCTTACATTTTCAATATCTGATCTTGAATCTGGGGAGTGTTTTATCCATAAGGTATAAATAAAAAATAAAAAATAATAAAAAAAACCCCCAAACAACCAACTAACCAAAACTGAAGACTGAGAATATATTTGCTGATAAGTGAAAAAAGGTGAATTTGGGACTGTAACTTGTATAAACACTTGGAGACTTTCTTGCTGCTTGTAGTTAAATGGAAGATATTTCATACTGTTTCTGTAAAAGTTTTTTTTTTTTAAATGTTAATCTAAAATTAAGATTTTTCTCTTTTTTTCCTTCCTCATGATAACATTGAGGAAGAAAGCTTTTGTATGTGTGTAATCAGTTCTTTGTGAAACATGTTTTAGGGGAAAAACATTGTTAAATTATTTTATTTGCTCAGATCTGTATTTTCTGTGTTGACCTCCAGGAATATATTGTCCATGTTACCAGTGATAGGGACCACACAGCAGTGCAGTAGTGCTCACAGCTTCAAGCTTTCCCATAAAGGGTAGCAATACAAGCTGTGACCTGGCTGCCAAGACGGAAGAGAAATGAGGTTGGAAATAGTACAGAAAACTCCCATGGCTCTTCCACAGCATGCCAGTGTGGAGGGAACAAGTTTGGATCAGGTTCTTTGGGAGCATTGCTTCAAACCTTACCTTGATGCTTGCCTGGGAGGCTCATGCTCAGGATGTCAGAGGTCACTTCTTGAACAGTGCATTGCTGTGATGAAGTGCCCAACTGCTGCTCTTGAACAAGAAACATGTGCAGCTGGGAGTGACCTGGCGGACAGCACTAGGCTGTTATGTGGTGGGCAGTGGCTTGTTTTCAGGACATGTGACAGGCTGAGGTAAGAGGTGCTGCAGGCAGTGTGCCTGGATTTTTCCCATGGTATCATCTTGAGCCAGGAGCCTTTAGCACAGTGAAAGGGTGAGATGTGGGAGGAGGGACAGGTGCAGCAGCTCCAGGTGCTGAACTGGGCACTGTCTTAGGTCTTTTTAGTGTGAGCAGAACTGAGAGCCCTTCCTGACTACAGTGGCAGCTTCTGAGCTTGCAGCAGGGCAGGGAGACCCCATGAACAATGCTTGCCCCAGGATGGAGGACGTCAGTTTCCCCCAGGAGGGGTGGGGTCATCCTGGTGTACTTCTGAAAGCTGAGCCTGCAAAAGGGAATGACTCTTGACCAAATACAACACTGAATTGCTGGGGCATATGGGAGTAAAGGTGATAAGTACAAAAACATGGTGGAGACCCTTGTGCTGTGATACAGCTCTGCATCATGAAGCTCCCAGCACCCTGCATGCTGGAGTGACCTGAGCTCCACAGACACAATGGAGACAACACTTCAGGCTCCAACCTTGGAGGAGGAGGTCTGCTAGGGTATAAATTTTTCATCTTTGCCTACAAATCAGGCATTTACCTGAGGCGCAAAGGAACTGATACAATCTAGAAGCAGGAGCTGGTACTTCCTTGTGCTGCACAGCAAAAATCTTTCTTCTGTGTGCGTGGAACAGGGTCAAACCAACCTCCTTCACCTACTGGTAACAAAAAGAAAATACTGATTTCCTTTTTATCTTATACTGAGCTCTATGTCGTGAGGGATTGTAATTTTTATTTATTTGTTAGCTTTTTCCCCCTAATGCAGAGATGGACTCTCAGGTTGAATCTGACATAAGTGCATGCCGCTTTTCTCCTATGAAATGAGGTGTCAAACTCAAAGTCTGGGGTGATGTGGTCTACAGAGTGCCCTCCTCATGATTTTTCTTTAATCTAGAAAAGAACTTTTGCCTTCCAGTGATGCACCTGTTTCACTTTCCAAACCTGACAACCACGCTGATCGAGTTCATTATTTGGTGCTACAGGAATGCAGTTTAAAAGAAAAGGGAGATATCCACAGGTGCAGGTAGGTGGTAATTTGGTCTCCTCCACTGCATGAATTATTCACAGATTTGTTAGAATTTATAGGTAGATATCGAGTGATTCTTCTCTACCCAGATGAGATGAATGATGGAAACAACCATAAAAAACAGGAATTAAAAAAGCATGCCTCTGTTTCAAAGCAAAAAGTCAGTATATATTTTCATAAAGATTTTGGGGGTTATATCTTAAAGCTTTGGGCCGTGATAATCTGTCTAGCGAGTATGAGCAAAGGGAAGGGGTTTGACATAATGGAGAAACAGTTATGGGAAAATATAAAGGGAAATATAACAGGAATGAATGAAGTTGGTACTAATTGGAGGCTGGTCTGACATAGGTATATATTCCTCCCGCAGACAGTTTCTTGGAGAGGGTCTATTTTAGAGGGGGATCATTAGGCGTAAAGTATAGCATTAAAGTTTTCTGCCTTGGAAATATCATTGATTTATTTGAAAATTATGACTCATTATGTTCTAATGATGTTTTCGAAGACATGAAATGAAGTACATTCCACTATGTGGATGAGCCTTGGCTTTACATTCCGGCAGATTACATTTACTGGGCACATCAGTGAGGGGACAGAAGGAAACTGGCACGCTGTGCCAGTGTAATCACAGTGAATCCATGTCATCTGTTTGAGTTCAATATCAGATTCTGCAAGAAGCCAGAGGAAGCTGTAACTAAGCAGTTGGTGGGAATAGATTAATCGAAATATCTTTATCATTCTTGATAGAAGCATCTTTGATATTTTTTAACCTGGTCTTTTGCGGAGACGCTGAATCATATGTAGCATGATAATGTATGTGAGGTGTCTGTTCTGCTGTTTGTACATTTTTTTGTGATTCATTCCTTCTGGTCTGTGGTACAAGCGTAGTTTGATTATCCACATTTCAATTGCTGCACCTCTTGCTAATACTGTTGTGTTGTGTTGTAAGAGAATCTGCTTTGCTTTTCAGCAATGTGGCTGCTACTCTTCCACTTCATTTTCTGAAGATAAAGACGCCAAATAAGCTATAGTCATCATTCTTGGAGACCTTTGGGGATATTTTAAGTCAGAGATATGCTTGAAGACATTGATTCCCTTCCAAAATAGTTGCTGAACACAGTATTAAAAAACTTGGCATACATCTTATAAGTCCATTCCAATAGTGTGACAATCAATGGGAACAAAATTTGGGAAGTCTTCACTGTTGGAAGTCACATCTCCAACATAAAGAACATTAATGAATCAGCGTGTTGAAATACTGGGAGTCCTTTCAAAGTGTGAGGATAAAAGCTTTTGAATCTACCTCTTTATAGTGTGTGATCTGATTTCAGGTTATGCAAATCTGTTGCATCTTCACTTGCACTAACTGCAACAAAGGTGCAATATTCAATAGTATAACCAGAAGTATTCTCTATAATGATCTTAGATGTTAGCTCACCTCCCCATTTATTCTGCAACAAAATTACTATATCAGAAAGGGAAGGATCAATTAGAGGGAGTCTTGAGTAGGAAAATGAGAAGACAGTCTGGAAAACTTGTGGTGACCCAGAAGGACCTCAAAGAATAGACCTACAGGGAATGTATTAGCTGCCTTCAAATGCATAAAAGGGTATTGACAGATAAAGTATTTTATTTTTTTTCTTCATGTCCTTGATGGATAAGTGGGAGCATAGATTGCAACACAGGAGCTTCAGGATGTGGATATAAGATCTTCAGAAGGGACAGGCAAGGAAAGAGAGGCCAGGGTGTGGCCCTGTATGTTAGGGAGTTTTTGAGTGTACAGAACTTGATTTCAATGATGATAAAGTTGAGTGTTTATGGGTAAAGATGAAAAGGAAGGCAAATAAGGGAGATGATGTGTTGGGAGTCTGCTATAGACCACCCAAACAAGATGAGCAGGCAGATGAAATATTCTATAAACAGCTGGCTGAAGTCTCACAATCGCCAGCCCTTGTTCTGGTTGGGGACTTCAACCTACCAAACATCTGCTGGAAACGTAACACAGCAGAGAGCAGACAGGCTAGGAGGTTTCTCGAGTGTATGGAAGATAACTTTCTGACACAACTGGTAGATGAGCCTACCAGGGAAGGTAGGCTTGACCTCCTGTTCACAACTAGAGAAGGACTAGTGGGAGATTTGGTGGTTGGAGGCCATCTTGGGCTTAGTGATCATGAATTGGTTAAGTTCTCGATTCTTAGTGATGTAAAGATGGCAGTGAGTAAAACCTCCACCTTGGATTTCCAGAGGGCAGACTTTGGACTGTTCAGAACACTATTTGAGAGAGTCGCTTGAGAGACAGTCCTGAAAGGCAAAGGGGTCCAGGAAAGCTGGATGCCTTTCAAGAAGGAAATCTTAAAGGCCCAGGAGAGGGCTATCCCCACGTGCTGTAAAATTAAAGGGCAGGGGAAATGGCCAGCCTGGTTGAATAGGGAGCTTTTGATGGGATTTAGGAAGAAAAGGAGGGGTTACCACCTTTGGAAGAAGGGCCAGGCAACTTGGGAGGAGTACAGAGGTCTTGTCAGGTTATACAGAGAGAAAATTAGGAAGGCAAAAGCCCAGCTG